>JABUQX010120790.1:0-2500 GCA_015478945.1 Trachelipus rathkii | reverse complement strand
GAATAACAAGTGTTTGTATTATTAATAATAATAATAATAATATAGTATAGAGAGATATATATATATATATATATAGTGTATATATATATATATATATATAAGAAATATATATATATTATATATATATTATAGATATATATATATAAATATATATATATATATATATATGATATATATATAAGATATATATATATATATATATATATATATATATATAGTATAAAGATATATATATATATACATATATATATATATATATATATATATATATATATATATATATATATAATTATTACACATTTTCTATGAAAAACTACATTGAGAATCGAAATATCCTTTTTACCTTAATAACTTGTATGTAAGAATTTTTAGAGATAACGCTTCTTTCGCTTTTCTGAATAGCTTTAATTCGTGAAGGAAGAAATAAAAGCTGACAGTTAAAATTACTTTTTCCCTTTTTCAAGCAAAATGGGGAATGATTTAACTTCACTAAAATATATTTCTCCAATATATATATATATATATATATATATATATAGCATATATATATATATATATATATATATATATATATATATATATATATATATATATATATATATATATATATTTGTCTGTTTTGTGGTTGTTGTATGTGCATGCAAGATGTGTAGCTTTACCAGGTAAGGGCTTACTTACCGATTCTTTTACTAACAATCCGTGTGGCTTACACCCAATCTCTGCATCCGTGGAACACCACCTCGTCTAACTCTAATTCAACCTTTTGCTCCTGGGTCTGAATCTAGATGTATTAGAATTCATCCTCTAACCTGTTTAATATGTCCAACTACAACTTATTTCATAATTTCCGTCTAAAGGGTAGAATAATATGCCTATGTTAACATAAACACTTCTGTATCTCGAGAATCTCGAATCTCATAACTTCTTCGATGTTCTGGGCTTAAAATCTTTCTTCCTTCTTGTTTCTGCTACTGTTCTCCAACAGAACAGATTTTCACGCTTTTTTTGAATACCTTTCTCAATGAGGACTGTTATATCTTCCCATCCAAATACTGAGGTCCTCTATTTAGGGATTTCAGTACAACACTGAATGGTTGGGGTCCCCATACTGATTTAGGTGGGGAGGAGGCCATTTAGCATTCTCAACGATCTACAGCTAATTAAAGAACCCACACACTTTCCGGATCGTCCCAACCAATTGAACACATTTGACCTATGTTTCACCACTTATCCTTCTCTCTATAAATACACCAATTTCGCTCCTATTGTAAATCTGACCACAACCTTACATCTTTGACTTTAATACTTTCTCTCCAACAGCCCATATCCGATATATATACGCGTTTTTTCTGGCACTTTGATCGGGCTTGCGTGGGGGCCTTATGTTGCTTCTACGCTAACCTATAATTGGAATGACCGCTTTGTCTCTGGTGACGCGCTTTAACTTCTGCCGATAAGGTGGGGAGCTACCGTTGGAGTTGATGAACAGGTTCGTTCTTCTTCGACTAAATTTTCTCTCCTCATAATCCATCGTTCGATCGTGCTGTTCCCCTGGGCTGCCAACCCAGGCTTAGAGATATGCAGACCGGAGTGGAAAAAAATTCTCGTTCTCCTATCACCTTCGCTAATTTAAATCGTTGCAGATACTCTTCGACGAGCAAAAGCTGGCTTTCTCATCAAACGAGTGCCAACCCCTCCTTGGTTCCTACTGACAAATCTTCGGCCTCTGCCAAACCCTCTCACCAACCCTCTGTAACTTGTCTTTCTCTTATTCGCTCCCATCGTTCTGTTAATTCTCCAAATAAAGGCCAATCTCTCGGCCTCCTCTATTTTCCCTCTAACTCAACCCTGGATACGATTCTGCATTCCTCTTCCTCCTCCTTCTCCTCTCAGGTGTCCTATGCCTTGCCTGTGATTACTCGGATGCACGGGCTCCTGAAATCTACGAACGTTAGGAAGGCAGGTACCCGGATGGCATTCCTCCTCGAGTTTGATGAGTGTGCTTTCCGTGCTATTCCTGCCCCTCGTTCAACTATATTCTCTATGCCTCAATACTAGCACTTTCCCTCAGTAAGTTGGAAGCACGCACATGTCCAACCTATTCCGAAAAAAGGAAGCCGTTCTCATCCTTCTAACTATCGCCCTATAGCTCTTACTTGTATCTTCATCTAAGATCTTTGAAACTCTTTCTCAACTCTCATTACTTAGATCATCTGGAATCTCATACTTCTTCTCCGATCGCCAGTACGCTTTCGGCGCTCTGAGGTCTACTGGCGATATACTTTCCTATCTTTACTGATTTATGGCTTCCGCCCTTAGGAAACTGGGGAGCACTTGCGTGGTGGCGCGCTTACATGGAAAGCATTTGACTGTAGGTATGGTAATGCGTCACTGCCTCTGATGGTTCCTCCTGGAAAGGGTGCACGAAAAACGCGAAAGTTTCACGATAAATGCGAAAAACGGTTAAACACCAAATCTGACTGAACGTAAAGTACAATAC
>JABUQX010120789.1:10000-28032 GCA_015478945.1 Trachelipus rathkii | reverse complement strand
TCACTTCAACCGTATGACTGTAAACAAAATGCATATCGCATATTTCTGTATTTGTCTATATATTTTGATAATATAAGCAACATTTTACCACATAACTTGGCGCGCGACCGCGGACTAGTATATGTATAAATGAAGCGAGATATGGAACTAGTAAATAACAGGTAGATAACCTTTCCTACGGTATATTTGTGCTTATATTAAAGGTTGAGATGTGATACAGGACGAGCAATGTAATATATCAGATATGTCCCACATAGGTTTCATCACCTTATCTTGGAAACAAGGCGTTTTCGGTGAAATGTTTATTGACACATATTATCTTACATATTTATGCAATGAACATGATAGTGAATTTTTTCACCAATAATGCACGATACTCTCTCTCTCTCTCTCTCTCTCTCTCTCTCTCTCTCTCTCTCTCTCTCTCTGTCTCTCTCTCTCTCTCTCTCTCTCTCTCTCTCTCTCTCTCTCTCTCTCTCTCTCTCTCTCTCTCTCTCTCTCTCTCTCTCTCTCTCTCTCTCTCTCTCTCTCTCTCTCTCTCTCTCTCTCTCTCTCTCTCTCTCTCTCTCTCTCTCTCTCTCTCTCTCTCTCTCTCTCTCTCTCTCTCTCTCTCTCTCTCTCTCTCTCTCTCTCTCTCTCTCTCTCTCTCTCTCTCTCTCTCTCTCTCTCTCTCTCTCTCTCTCTCTCTCTCTCTCTCTCTCTCTCTCTCTCTCTCTCTCTCTCTCTCTCTCTCTCTATATATATATATATATATATCTATATATCTATATATCTATATATCTATATATATATATATATATATATATATATATATATATATATATATATATATATATATATATATATATATATATATATATATATAACTCTTATTTTATATATATATATATATATATATATATATAATATATATATATATATATATATATATATATATATATATATATATATATATATATATATATATATATATATAATATATATATATATTAGGGATGTACTTGAACCAGAACTTTCGGAACCAGTTTTTCGACTTCCAGCCGGAACCAGAACTTTTCGACTTCCGCTACACCTTACATATTCTACTTAAAACTTGTCTGATTAACAAGTGGAGTCTCTCTAGAAGTATCTGGCATCTTGTTATATCCATACTGTGAGCTCTTAGTTCTATAAGCCAAAATTTGGATAAGCGGATCAATAAATTTATTAAGTAAAATAGGAATATACTATATAAAGTTCTACGGGTCTTCAAAGTTTAAATTTAACTCCACAACATGGAGAGCAACTTATTTTCCTACACCACAACATTTCAATATTCAAATAAATTCATTTTTAAGTAAGAAAATTATGGAATCTTGTTTTAAAATTTTTTTAAATTTTTGCTTAAACAGTTTAGTTAATATTTTGTTTTGTAGTAGTTTCTACTTTAAAGTTAATTTCTTTTAATAATAATAATAATAATAATAATAATAATAATAATAATAATAATAATAATAATAATAATAATAATAATAATATTCTAGAGTAGAAAAGAACAACTGCTTTCTGAACTTTTAATCTAATATTTCGCCTGGCCACTTCAGGCATCATCAGAGACGAGTTCTAGACTAATTTAACAAATGATGAAACAAAATAAATGTTATTTAGATTTAAAAATATAAATGTGAAGTAACAAATTAAAGTTTTATAACTAACGTTAAATCTAAAATCCTTAAGTAATTAGATTTAACGTTAGTTATAAAACTTTAATTTGTTACTTCACATTTATATTTTTAAATTTAAATAGCATTTATTTTGTTTCATCATTTGTTAAATTAGTCTGGAGCTTTATTCCGATTTTGCAGTGTCAGGTAAAGTTCAAGCTGGTGTTTACTCTAGGAATAGTCAAAAATCAATCATGTAGCGGTTGATACCTTTAGGAAATTGGAAAAGGCTTGCAAATCTCACATTAAATTAGAAGCTGATATAAAATTTCAATAATAATAATAATAATAATAATAATAGTACCCTGTACAAATTTTATTTATCCCCAGGTCTAGATTCTAGAGCAGGGTTGGCACAAAAGAAATCAAATGATTTAAATCAACTGATTTTTTACGTAATTTTTTAATAAAAAAAAATCATGACTTTTTTATTTTTTTTATTTTTTTTTCTAAATTAATAATTAATCCTAGCTATCACCTAATTAATGATAAGTATAATTCATCTATATAATAAGTAAATTCATCAATGTAGTTTCAAGTCATTTTTAATAAAGAAATAAATAAAATTACTAATATTATACAGTATATATATATATATGTAATTTAAATAATTAAACTAAATAATAATTATATTTACTAAACTTATTATTAATTAGGTAATAATTAGGATTATTTACTAATTTTATAAAAATAATAATTAAAAAAGCAATTTGTATATAAAAAATTTAAAAAAATCAAAAAATTCTCAAAAAAATCAAAAAAATCCCCAACCCTGTTCTAGAATATTAAAGCTACCGGTTCGAGTGTGAAAATATTGTTTCATATTTAAAGTTTTCGAAACTATAGAGTTGAGGTCATTTTATCATGATATTTGTTCACATATCAATTTTCTATATTATTTTTTATGCATAATCATAACTGAGTAAACGACAAATAAATTACTGAATTTTTTTAAGAAAGACATTTGAAAAAGTAGAAAGTTCCGGTTAGTTCTGGCCGGAACCGGAACTTCTAAAAAATCGAGGTTCCGGCTGGAAGTTCCGGTACATCCCTAATATATATATATAATATTTTCCGCAAGTTTTGTAATCAACTTTTCTTTCATACAGGTACTTGCGTTTGATTATTTTTATACCCCGTGCGCTCTAATGTAAAAGACGAATCGAGCTTCTCGAAGATTGCTAAACTGGACAGGATGAGGGACTCATCAGTGGCTACAAACTTTATCTACTATTGGTCAACTTGGAAGAGAAGAAGAGGCTTGAATGAGACGATGCACATATAAGAATAATTTTTAATAGTATATCTTATATATATATATATATCCTTGTTAAATAATAATGTAGAAATATAGAAGTCACATTCCTTTAATAAAATAGTTCAGTAAATAAATATTATTCTCCTTATCAACAGAAATGCGTAGCAGAGATTGTCAACTTTATTTACAGTAATAAAATCTTCTTAAATATAATACAAATATTCATTAGCATTTAAATAGAAATCGAGTCTGTAATAAATCTTTGAGAGAGCGTGGTTTCGTGGAACTTTAAATACACTTGTGAGAGAGAGAGAGATAAACAGCTTGATATAGTAAAATATTCTTGAACGTAGATATGCGATTCTGCACAAATAGTCTTTGCATAAACATTTAAATCTTGTAGAATATAACAGTGAATAATCTTCTTGTAGAAATTATCATACAATGTGATATGGAATAAATAGACTTACTGTGTTCTGCGACAGTAGAATGGATAAACGATGATGCGGTCACTTCAACGACCAATGGAAATAGTAGCTTGTCTTAAGCATAGATTCAATACGAATAAATAAATAGGAATGGCTTCACTTTATAATAAAATATTCAACTTGTAAAATAATATCACACGAGTTATCTTAATACACTAGATTAACTCTTAGAATGCTAAAAACACAAATAGCACTTTCTGCGTAACAGCAGTCTCTGTACACGACTCTCTCGCACGAAAACCAGCGTCAGACTCTCCCTACTAATACGATACATTCTACTATATACTATAATAATTCAGGGCTTAACAACAGATGGCGCGTTTGCCCTTCAACCTACTTACTATTTATACAGTATTTGAAATAGAATTATAATGCATTGTTTTTCTCTTTATCTATACGAGTGGATTATATAATGTATATAATTTGAGCCGTATAGAATACCCTCCCCTCCGAGGAAGGAATTTTATGATATAAAATTTCTAGGATGTACTGTACATTGATTTTAAATAAAAACAAAGCGTTTGAATTCGATTTTAACTACCTTTCCTACAACATATGATATACTATGTCATAGAACAGATTATCATTCTTCCAAAATCCCCAATTTCATTTTCTCATGATCAGGTAAGCGTTTCAGGGAGTTATAAGACATGTATAAAAAAAAATAAATAAATTCTAATCTAAAATATATCCATCTGCAACTCATTGAAACATCTACCATAAATTGCCAGCCATTTCAATGAAAGAATGGACACGAAAGGAAACCTGAAAACACTAATCAGAGAATGACAAAGACAAATCGTTACGTTTGGAAGAACAGGAAGGAAGATTACGAAATTCATCCGATACTGGAGTACTATGAATAGGAGGTGCCCTATTAGAAGAACGAAGAAACCGAGGACTCTGGTCCCGAATTCCCTTAAATAGCGGATATGGTTTGTAATTACTATCAGAAGTATCAGTTTCCGACTTCGATATATCTGAACTACGAAAAGATGAACTCTCATTATTATTATTAAAACCCGAAAATGAAGATTGGAAAGTACTATCAGAACGAGAAGTATTTCCTTCAGAGCGATTATGACTAACCTGATTCGGACTATTTACATTATTTTGAATACGAATAGGATCCTGAAAAGAAGAATTCGAATATTGAAGATTGTTTCTTTCATGAATTTGACTAGGAATCTTACTTGCACTTCTTGCATATTGATGAGAAAACATGACATTTTCATCTTCGTCATCTTGAGATAAACTTTCCGTTTCATCATTTACCTCATTATTGAAATGAACTTTCTTGCTTTGATCAGATTTAATAGCAGAATTTTCCTTACTTTGAGGAAAATTTGGATCAAGAATAGGTTCAGCAACAATTTTAAAATTATCGCTATGAACAGCGATCTCTCGTCCACTTTGCAAGCATTGTAATATAAATCTGTTTCTCCCCAAGATTCCTACAACCCGGTACGGTCCGACCCATCGTTTGTGTAATTTCTTAGGTAATCCAGAAGGTTTTATATTTAATATGTACACGCGACTACCAACGAGAATATCCCTATCCAGAGCTTTACTACGTTGTCTGGTTATGAATCTGTTCGTTTCATTCTCTAAATTTTCCTTTGCTATCTCACGAATCAAATTCGTACGTATTGCTAAGTCTTTTAACTCTTCATGACTTGGTTGGAAATCTTTATTTATACTAGAGAAAGGTGTGATGTAGTTATCTACATCGTAAGGTAAGCGTTTATTATACGAATAAAGAACAAAATGTGGACTTTCCCCTAGCGTCTCATTGTAGGTGCTGTTCAAGCACAATTGAACGAATGGAAGGTAGGATGTCCAATCATTACCATGATCCCTGACATAACGACGCAAGTAATCTTTTACTTGTAAATCACAACGTTCCACGTTGTTTTCTTGAACAGGAGGAAGGATAGAAATTTCAACTTTGGGAATTTTCCAAAGCTTACATAGCTGTTTGAAAAATGAAGGAACAAAATCACCTGCATCTTTCGCAAAAAGAACTGAAGGAGTGTTATGACGAACGATAACTCTATGAAGTAAAGCATTTGCTATATGAACACCATTTAAAGAAGGTATGGGACACAATTCAACATACCTTGTAAGTGAATCCTTGAAAACCAGAATATATTTAGAACCCGTTTTGGAACAAGGAGGAAGTGGTCCAATGATATCAGTGTGAATTCTACTAAACGGCTGATATGCGATTGGGTACTTGTAAATAGATGCACGCTTAGGAATGTTCCCCTTAACACGTAAACAAGAAGGACATTCTTTACAAAATTGCTGAACAAGCTTTGATAGCTTCGGAAACGTGTAACGTTCTCTGATTCTTTTCTCTGTGCGTAAAGCACCCATGTGGCCAGCGCCAAGACTGCAGTGATTGAGATTTAAAACAGTATAAACTAAAGAATTTGGAACTTCAATGAGATATTGCATCTCCTTCGTAACATAATATAATATATTTTTAATATATGCATGTGGATAACAGAACGTGTTACCTTTTTCTTTAATAAACTTTATAATAGGAGCTAATCTTTCACATTTTTCTTGTTCGGTTTTAATCACCTCGAACGTAAGATTATAAAGCTTTTTATCTGTGAATGAAGAATCAATATTTAACACCAAAGATATAGGAGAAATAGAAGGTGGTGGACATCTTGAAAGAATGTCTGGAACAATATTCTTTTTACCTTCAATAAACAATATTTCAGGGTTAAATGCATTAACCTTTACAGCCCATCTGGCCAATTTATGTGTCAGATCCTTACTTTTGAAAATTTGCACCAGAGGTTTGTGATCTGTATAGATCTTTATTGGATACCCATAAACTATATTCCTAAATTTAGACAATGACCACGTTATCGCCAAGGCTTCTCTATCAATCGAGCTATAGTTTCTCTCGGCCTTGCTCAACATTCTTGAAGCGAATGATATTGGTCTGTCGTTACCATTTGAATCTCTCTGTGCGAGGACTGCCCCTAGACCTATTCCACTGGCGTCTGTGCATAAAATGAATTCATTATTGAAGTTTGCACAGCCGATCACAGCTCTTTTCAAAAAGGGTGTAACATTTGTCTGGCAAGAAGAACAAAAGCTTTTTGTTGCTCTTCTTCTTGCCAGACAAATGTTACACCCTTTTTGAAAAGAGCTGTGATCGGCTGTGCAACAACAGAAAAATGAGGAATAAAATTGCGATAGAAAGATGTGAACCCTATGAAAGAACGTGCTGAGCTAATATCTGTAGGTACTGGAAATGATTTGAGTACTTCTAACTTACTAGGATCTGCAGAAAGACCTTCACTACTAATAAGGAACCCTAAATAAACTAATGACCTTTTGAAAAAGTTTGCTTTTTCTAACTTGATTTTAAGCTTCGCTTTCTTTAAAGCATCAAACACTAACCTTAGACTACGATAGTGTGAATCTATGTCTTTAGAATAAACAATGATGTCATCAAGATAGATGAGCGCGTGAATACCTAACAGATGTGAAAGAGCTGCTTCCATTAATTTGCAGAAGACCTGTGAAGAATTTTTAACTCCATTTGGAAGTAATTTATAATGATAATGTCCTCTATGTGTAGAGAATGCGAGGTATGGACGACTATCTTTATCGACTTCTACGCCATACGGATTTGAATTAAGATTCAGACTTGAATAAACTTTGGAATCTCCTAACTTAGAAATCGTATTTTGCACATCTGGCAATGCAGTTTGTAAAGGAACAACATATTTATTTAATCTTCTAAAATCTAAAATAACTTCCGGTTTTAGACTCCCTTTGACTGGAAGAACTAAGAGTGGATGCGAGTGCGGTGAATCAGATGATTCTATATATCCATCCAACATGCATTTATTCACCCAGCTATCAATATCTGACTGAAATTTGTGCGGAAGGAGGTAATTTGGAGTAAATATATACATCGGACGATCGGACGTTAATTCTAAATTAAACTTACCCAAAGGACATACGTCGACACGATCGTTACTAAGAGCAACTACTTCTCTGTTTTCTATTAAGAAATCAAGGATGGTTTCTAACTGTGACGCATCCTGTAACACCACTAAGTCCGCTTCTTTCTTCGACTTTGAAAGCAAAATTTCCCTATAAACATCGCGTAATTCAGCGCTAGAAAGACCCTCGGATGTATCTATCCGGTTTATATTTGAATAAGAACTACGAAAACCCAAAGAATTTGCTTTAGAAACCCTTGTATTCTTATCCATAGTGACTGGAGCTGAACTTAAATTAACACATTTGACTAAAATTGTGCCATCTTTTACACCACTTAACACATTGGCAAAAATGACATTTGAAACAATATTCTTCTCAGAAACGAGATAAACTTCTTCAGGGGGTAAGGTTCCCGCCTTTGAACGAACGTCAACGGACAAAATCGTCGTTGAATAAGCATTAAATTGAACGGTACTCGGCAAAAACAAATCATAACTTTCATCATCGAAAATTGAAAGTTCATGAATATAAGACTCGTGCTCGAAATTAATAGATTGCGTTTTGCAAAAAGAAACAGTAGGATCGACTTTAAAATCGTCGTTAAGAACATTTTTATCATGCGATAATGGATTAAAAACAGAATTTTTATCATCAAGGAGCGGACTCCACACAGTTAAAGGAATACTACTTGTGCCCCTTTCGTCATTCATAATTAACATTTCATTCCTTAAATCAAAAGAAATGGGCAACGAAGCGAGTACATCAGTGCCTAACAACATATTCCCACTGAAAGTACACTGGTTGTTGACAATAATTACATGAATATTGAACAGTCTATCGTTCAACAGAAGCTGGAGTTTTACGCGACCTAAATTTGGGATCACGTTTCCAGATATGGATTTCAGCACTATGTTATCCTCTTTCAATTCTAAAGGATAGTATTTTCTTAACCTTTCGAACGTCCCCTGACGTAATAAAGAAACACCCGACCCAATATCTAAATAACTTGACATCTCGTAGATAAACTCATACTCTACCGTGAGTTTTACTTTTAGAAAATAGCTCTTGCCTACTACAGGATTATCATCTATTTTATACACATTTGAAACAGACGATTTATTGAAAATATTTGTAATATTAGCCTCTAATGGCGCAACTACGACGTTCTGAGGCAGAAAACTCGTAGCCTTTCTCAAAAATTCGACTTAGGAAAATAAGAAAACTGATCCTGATTTTGATCAAAAATCGGCGGATTACGGAAATTTGAGCATCGATTTCGTGCTGATTGATGCGGAAAATAAGAATTATTAGAATACATTGCATGCCTTTGTGAGTTATATTTCTCAGATTTATAATGAAATTGCTTATTTGGATTATAATTTGGATCCAATAAGTGCACTTGAGACTCTAAATCGTTCTCTGAAAATTGGTACGTGTGCGGAGAATTGTTTCTACAACCTTTGTTTCCGGCGTTTCGCAGCTCGGTTTTTGAATAATTATTTGACCTACCTGTCATGCGGTTATCATAATTTACACTCTTATGATATGAATTTGGCATATTATAGCAATGATTTACCTGGTAACTTCCCCTTGAGTTACTTTGACCCCTATGAAAATTAGAATTTGAACCCCTATGAACATTAGAATTTGAACCCCTATAGAAATTCGTCTGATTTCTTTCGTAATTTTCACGCTCGACTGGCGTTATAACTTTCACCCTCTTAATACCCTGAGGTGAATAAGGTTCCCAGGATGTGCCCTGGCAGTTTCTTTGAGACCCCCGCGTATGTGGCTTATAACACATTGAACAAAAAGAATCGAACACACATTCAGAAGTATGGTGGGCATGTCTTTCACAGTTACGGCAAAACACACCTTTTTGCGTATTCTGATGCTTTGGAGATAAGGAATTTGCATTTGAAAATGACTTTTGAGGATACCGAGGCTTACTTTTTACTGTTTGAGCCTGGTGAAAAGATTGTGGAGCCACATTTTTCTCAGTTTGTGTGTGATACACTGTGGTAGAAAAATTTGGATTTGGAGCTTTATTTGACGCTGATGCAATCTTGCCATTATTTAAAGAGTGAGTTTTCTTCAAATAAGTTTGAATCTGCTTCGGAATTGAATTATTAACATCAAAATCTTCGTGTATGACCCGTTGAAATTGAGGTTTAGCATTTGAATATAACATAGAAAATAAGAGTAAACGACGTGCTCTTCACTACACCTTTACGTTTCTGCATTAACGCCGGTGGAATCAAGGAAAGGGTTAAACTTTTGAGCTTCCGTTATAAACTCTGGAAGTGAGTGATTATGAGACCATTTTACATTTATGAACTCACTGAAGGCTTCGAAAGAACTAATAGAGACCAAAGGATTTAAGCAATATGACAGATTCTTCTTAAAATCTTCCCAATTATCAGCCCGGAAGAGTTCCGGTGTATTTCTTATGAGATATGAAGCATTACCCTCCTTCATATTCACAAAACGTACATAGCTCCGCAATTTCTCGACATCGGAGGTTATCTGTTCATCCTGGAAGTATAAATCTATAGCAGTAAACCACGATCCAAGCTCCGGACCAACCCAAGAATTGTTTATAAACCCCACCAACAGAGGTATGTTTGGCTTAGAGTGTCTCAAACGGTCAATGTTCAACGTTTGACGCTCCATGTTTGCAAAATTATTCAACTGAGAAAAAGAATGATTATTTAAATTGACGGATTCAGCCCCGTGAGCTATCTCTGCAGGAGGACTTTGCTCCGTTATATCGTGTGAGGAAACTTCAATGTTGTCCTCTGTATCAGAAGGCATTTAAAAATGATGAATAAATTATGACCCCAGAAGATATTAAACCCTATATTCAAGAACACGAAAAATTCCCACAACAGCAGAAAATAGAAGGAAAATAATACAATAAGAAACCACGTAAGAATGGAATGCAAAAACTTACTCTGGCGTACACTTTCTGGCAGTTGCTTCAATGAATACTTCTGGACATAAATTAGTAAATAATGAAAAGGACGTTTGCCTTCAATAATAATAAATATTAAAATATATATAGTAAAAAAAAAATAAATCTTTTTATTTGTAATAAAAAAAAATAAATTAATTTGATTCTTAATATTTAGGAAAAACTCTCCCAAAACAATGCCTTATATCCTCGTTCCGATGCAGCAGAGGAAAACTTCTTTTCGATTTTTATGTACAGTCTCTGATCATTTGAAAATCTGAAATTGTGGATTTCGCTGGAAGGATGCAATCTCTTCTTTGACAGGTACCTCAAAAACAATAAAGAACATTAATATACATGTAAATAAATATATATATAAAAAAAAAAATATATATATATAGAGAAAACATATATATATATATATATATATATATATATATATATATATATATATATATTTATATAATATATATATATATATATTATATTATATTATAATATATATATATACTATATATGAAATTATTTCTTAAGTATGTGTCTTAGAACTTGTACTTAGACCTCCCCGAATTTAAAATTATCCAGATTTTTTCATTCAGATAGACACTTCACACAAGTCACACTTTTGTGGCTATATCAATCTTTGGCAACAAAAATAAATGTTATTATTTGAGTTGAAAAAATTTTCATACAAAAAAAGAAATAAAAACAAAATACTGTTTTTCGCTGCAAACTGGATTTCTCTCGCAACAGTAGGAGAGGAAATGAGGAAGAAGGAATATTTTTAATTTTTCTGCAAAATTTTATTTGCAGTTGATAACTCGTCAATGTAAGGATTTTAGTATATAGAAAGAAACTATTACGCATAAGCCTCTCACATTCGTACAGGTGGTACACAAACTATACAGTATGATATATGTTCATAAAATATATGACATATATGTAAAATATATAAAATCAATACATATTTATTATCACTAGTTATTCTAGTTGCATTTCAGAACATTTTAAAACATCTGTTAATAAGTAAATAAAGACGATTGGAAATTTTACAGTTATTAAATACAAGTCCGACGTAATTAACTGCGTATAAAACTGGAACATATCTGGTATGCTAACCAATGAACCCGTTATAGGTATCGTTTAACATATTATAAAAATCAACCCTATTACATACAAAACTGCCTCTGACAGGCCTATCTTGAACCAATAAGAATCTAGATGATTCTACCTATCTATGAATACACAAAAAAAATAATAACAGTTTTCTATACTATATAATATAATATTCTTTATATATAATAATATAATTATTGTCAAAAGCAATAAAAAAAGTTATATGAAAAATGTTTGAAGAATAGTTATTATTTAACAAGGTGAAGATGAAAATATTGAACAATGCATTTCCATGTTTCAGAACGCGAGGCTCAACAAATTAAATTTTGATTACCGTACACGTCCAACAGAGTGCCGACATCCATATTAGAAGAATTGAGCAAATCGTATATTATATTACTTATACAACAAGGCGAGGATTGAACCCATGAACAAATGGCTAATTTTTATGAAAAATATTAAAAATATATTTTACATTAAGAAATATTTGAAAAAGAATTATTTTACTTACAGTATTTGCATTTTTATATATATATATATATACAACAGTACCTGAAGACATTTCTAAGTTCATACCAATATAATCCCAGATTGCGTTTTTCTCAAAGACATCAAAATCTGCTCCAGAATGGATGGACTCCGTTAGGAAATGGAAAAATAATGCATTCGCAACTTGTTAGGCTTCTGCTCCCCGAAATGAGCCTCTTGAAAATTTGACAATGCTTCCCCAATGCTCCTTTGTAGCATAAAAGAAACTTCAGCCAAATGTAGAGTAAAGTCGCCTCTATACTCTTGAAGTATACTGTAGATAATATACGAAAAATTTCAGTGTAAACGATGCTAGAAGGTCCTGTTTAAACGGTCGCCATTCTTTTCCTTGCAAGTGTTTTGTAATCAACTTTTCTTTCATACAGGTACTTGCGTTTTGATTATTATTATACCCCGTGCGCTCTAATGTAAAAGACGAATCGAGCTTCTCGAAGATTGCCAAACTGGACAGGATGAGGGACTCATCAGTGGCTACAAACTCATCTACTATTGGTCAACTTGGAAGAGAAGAAGAGGCTTGAATGAGACGATGCACATATAAGAATAATTTTTAATAGTATATCTTATATATATATATATATATATATATACTTGTTAAAATAATAATGTAGAAATATAGAAGTCACATTCCTTTAATAAAATAGTTCAGTAAATAATATTATTCTCCTTATCAACAGAAATGCGTAGCAGAGATTGTCAACTTTATTTACAGTAATAAATCTTCTTAAATATAATACAAATATTCATTAGCATTTAAATAGAAATCGAGTCTGTAATAAATCTTTGAGAGAGCGTGGTTTCGTGGGACTTTAAATACACTTGTGAGAGAGAGAGAGATAAACAGCTTGATATAGTAAAATATTCTTGAAACGTAGATATGCGATTCTGCACAAATAGTCTTTGCATAAACATTTAAATCTTGTAGAATATAACAGTGAATAATCTTCTTGTAGAATTTATCATACAATGTGATATGGAATAAATAGACTTACTGTGTTCTGCGACAGTAGAATGGATAAACGATGATGCGGTCACTTCAACGACCAATGGAAAATAGTAGCTTGTCTTAAGCATAGATTCAATACGAATAATAAATAGGAATGGCTTCACTTTATAAATAAGAATATTCAACTTGTAAAATAATATCACACGAGTTATCTTAATACACTAGATTAACTCTTAGAATGTTAAAAACACATTAAATACTTTCTGCGTAACAGCAGTCTTTGTACACGACTCTCACACGAAAACCAGCGTCAGACTCTCTTCGAGTTCAATACTGTACATTCTACTAGTATACTACAATAATCTCGGGCTTAAACAACAGATGGCCTGTTTGCCCTTCAACACTTACTATCTATACAGTATTGAAATAGAATTTATATGCATTGTTTTTCTTCTTTATCTATACGAGTGGGATTATATAATGTAGTATAATTTTGAGCCGTAATTATATATATATCTATATATAATATATATATATATATATATATAGTATAAATATATTAATATATATATTATATATATATATATATATATATATATACGGTATATATATTATTGCACGATACCGAATATGACAATACTCACATAGTTTTTAAAAACCACATACTGATACTAAAATTTTTTATGATACCAGATACCATACCGATTACCTTTTATCCCTATATATTATATACTATATATATATATATATATATTATATAATAATTATATTATAATATATATATATATATATTACGATATATATTACCACTAAAACGGGGCAAATGGCTTCAAGGGGTAAAATGAGTCAGTTTGTAATATTTAATATATTTTAATAATGGAAACCATTAGGAGTTTCCAATTATGGTTTTTAGTTAGTTTAATAATTATATTAAATTATTTTGTAGTTATTTAATTAAATAAATGACAATTATAACTCAAAAAAATTTTCCCCCTTTTCAGAAATTGAAATTGTAAATTTTAAAAAAAATTTTTCTAAGAGTTGCAAGAATTCATTGAAAATAGCATACTGAATCTTTCAAAAAATCCATTTAACACAATAAAGAACAGTGTAAAGGTAAGAGTTTTCATCTAAATAATTTTACATTTATATGTTAGTTTGTAAAATATTTAAGGGTTTCACTTATGGGGTAAAATGGTTCGGCTCATGGGGGGAAAATGAGTCACTATATCTATAACTATAAATAACCTTTTTTTTTATAGTTTTTAATAATATTTCCCTTTTATTGTTTATCTATTACCTATACGGGTATTTAATGTCTTTGATATACTGTAATTTGATAATCAATTGACAATATAGCCTATTTCCACTTTGCAGATGCCCAGAAAGTACCAGTACCAAAAGAAGGTAGGTGTCAGGTGACTTATGTACACCCAAGAAGACATCTTACAGGCTATTATAGATGTTGAATCTTTCAAAAAATCCATTTAACACAATAAAGAACAGTGTAAAGGTAAGAGTTTTCATCTAAATAATTTTACATTTATATGTTAGTTTGTAAAATATTTAAGGGTTTCACTTATGGGGTAAAATGGTTCGGCTCATGGGGGAAAATGAGTCACTATATCTATAACTATAAATAACCTTTTTTTTATAGTTTTTAATAATATTTCCCTTTTATACGGGTATTTAATGTCTTTGATATACCGTAATTTGATAATCAATTGACAACATAGCCTATTTTCACTTTGCAGATGCCCAGAAAGTACCAGTACCAAAAGAAGGTAGGTGTCAGGTGACTTATGTACACCCAAGAAGACATCTTACAGGCTATTATAGATGTTGAAGATGGTGCAGGTATCCGCGATACCACCAGAAGATACAATCTGCCATATGAAACCCTTTCAAGAAGGATAAGAGGTGAAGTTCAAAACCCCGGAAGAAGTGGTTGAGGTACAGTCTTTCTGAGTTGTGAGGAGAGGTGTCTCACAGAACAGCTAATACTCCTTAGCATGGAAAAAAAATAATTTTTTGTAAAATAATTTGTTCAATTAGTATAAAATAATAAAACTTCTTTTTTTTTTTTAATAATATTAAGTGTTTTAAAAGCAATATATAAAAAATTTATGAAAATAAAATTTTATACTTTTCTACAAATAGCTATCTGTTTAAAAATGATAAAATATAAGTTAGACATGTTTTTCCCTACCCAAATTAATTTTACAACACCTTTAATACTTGTTTTAAATTTATATATTAATAAAAATACTAATGTACAATCATTAGAGAAATAATATTCAATGACCTATTATCCCCCAGCAGAGTGACTCACTTTCCCCCATTTCAATTTTTGGCCACTTGCATTTTTCAAAAATTTACTAAAAATATTTAAGTTAAATTTTTTTAATATTTTCCTCATTATATAACATTAAGGAAGTTTAAGTTTAGAAAAAACATTTACAATATGGATGTACTGAAATTTTGATTTTGCATACTTCCCAAAAAAAAAAAACGCCTAAATTTTGGCCCATTATCCCCCGTTTTACGGTATATATATATTAGGGATGTACCGATAGTATCAGTATCGGCAGAATCAGCCATTATTTCTGGTATCGGTTAATATGGCCGATACTTCTTACTTTTTGGGTGAAGAATTGTGAGAAACTTTTAGATTCAATAATAAATCTAGTTTCAAAATATTAAAAGGTTCTAATAAGGAATTCCTTATAAGCTAGCTGAAAACCCCACAGGATATGGCAATCTCCGACAATTGAACCACTTTCAATGCATTTAAATTAGCATAACCGAGAAGCTTGCGTGGTTACCAAAAAAAGATTGGCAGAAGTAGAAGCAGCCTTTTCACCTGGTAACAGCACTGATACGTGACGAGGTTGGCTTTCAGCTAGTAAACCTACTGAAGACTGAAGAAGGATTAGGATATGTTAGACTTCTGAGTACATCATGGCCGAAAGTTGCATTACATCATTAAGCCGTGTCAAGGAATCCACGACCAAGGCCTCATCGATAGAAAGCTGAAGAGACAGTCGATCGAAGAGCAAAGATAATTCAAATTTACATTGCAGTCTGAAAGAGGAGATGAGGCTCTACGAAAACTTGGAGATGCTGCCTACAGAAGAGAATCCTTTCATGTGGTGGCAGGAGAAAGGGCCAAGGTTTCTATTATTATCAGTGCTTGCAAGCAAATATTTATCAGCCCCTCCCTCAAAAGTTGAGAGCGAGCCAAATAAAAAATATAAGTACCCTATGTAATGTCAAATAATTGTTAAACTGCCCATAGGACAACTGATATAAAGGGACAAAACATGCAAGATGGTCAATGTAAACGTTTAAAAGCCAAAGGCCAATTATTGAAGGACCAAACATATATATGGAAGGTCATGTAAATGTTTTAAAAGCCAAAGGCCAATTAAGAAGGACCCAACAATATATATAAGGTCATGTAAATGTTTAAAAAGCCAAGGGCCAGATTATCATATTGAAGGAAAAACAACATATTCATATAGTGTAAGGTACATGAATGTTTAAAAGCCAAAAGGCCAATAAAGAAGGACCAACCTATATATGTAATGGTCATGTAAAATGTTTAAAAGTCAAGGAAAGGCCAAAATTAATACAAAT
The DNA here is from genome assembly GCA_015478945.1 of Trachelipus rathkii. Lineage (NCBI taxonomy): Eukaryota > Metazoa > Arthropoda > Malacostraca > Isopoda > Trachelipodidae > Trachelipus > Trachelipus rathkii. The sequence continues at coordinate 11,402 of JABUQX010120789.1, read as the reverse complement.
GGTGAAAAACACACAAGTTAATCACACAAACTATGTAGTAACCATTTCAAAATACCAGTGTTTAATTAAATATTTTCATGAAATAGAAACAATTTTTTTTTTAAAGCCAATAACTGTCTGTAAGGCAATTTAATAAAATATTAAAGCAAAGAAAGATGGCATTAGCTTATTTAATATTAATTTAATTAATTAATTTAAGAACTTTTAAAGTTAAGCCTAATTAGTGATGTACGTTGGGCAAATGCCCAGTGGGCAGGCATTTATAAAATGGGCATTTGTCCAGGCATTTTAGCCCATTTCATAAATGCCTCGAAGAAAAAAGTGAAGGAAATTATTGAGTAAATTACTTATTATTACAGTATTTGAAAAAAAAAAAAAAGCAAAGAATATTGTTTCATTTTTTGCATTATATTAATATTATATATTACTATATATATATTTATATATATATATATATATATAATATTATATATATATTATATATATATATATATATTATATATATATATATATAATATATATATCATATATATATATATAGTATATATAATATCATCACCCATATTCTCCATCTCACAAAGATTGGGAGTAAAGTGCTTTAGCATGCACTGGAAACAAAAGAAGTAGAAGAATATGATGCAAGTCGAAAAGAAAGCACAGCCTTACCACCCCCTTTATACCTTTTAGTGAGAACTAGTCACAGTCAGTAAATCCACCCTAGAGCTTTACTGAACAGCGACAGACCCTCACTATTGGCCACCTCATAATGTAGGTTCATCCTTTGGCCCAGGTGAGCCAAAACCATAACCCCCTCACAAAACCCGCCATTAACTCCTATTATGCGCCTTTCTTCTCGCCTCTGCCAAACTCACATTTCTCTTTAGGCATTCCTTTACTGACTCAATCCACTTTTCCTACAGTCTACTAGCCGGTTGATTCCCAGCACAGTCACTACTGTACATCTGCTTAACCAACCGACTATCATCCATCCTTTCTACATGACCAAACCATCTCAACGTATTTCACTTATTCTCACATTTACTGCTTTCTTCACACCACACAACTCGCTAATATGTTCATTCCTTATTTTATCAATTCTTTTCACACCTAACATGACCCTAAGATTGTCCATCTGAACACATTGTACTTTGATCTATACCTCTTATTCCAGACCATAGTCTCATTACTACACATTGACACAGGTAACGACATACCCTCATATAAGACCCTAGCAAACTGAAGACTTAGTCATTTTACATCCACCAATGATTTAATTATACCACCTACCTTCCTGCCATTCAACTTTCCTACAACACTCTGCATCATCCATTCCCTTTTCATCTAACATAAGGTATATCCTAAATATTTAAGCTCAGATACTTGTTCCAGCTGCTCACCATTT
>JABUQX010120789.1:0-5000 GCA_015478945.1 Trachelipus rathkii | reverse complement strand
TGTGATTATAATCTTCAACAAATAACTACTTTACAAGTTTATTCAAATTTAAGGCAACACACTCCAAGTAACAAAAAAAAACTAGAATCCCCTTCCCACCCAACCAACACAGATACTTCGAAGGCTGCGCAAGACCCCCTCCAGACCCAGATTCCCAACAGGAAACCCGCATGAAAAATCACAACCAGCCCAACCGACCGGGATAATGAAGATAGCGGATAAGTGCCAGGAGGAACGACGAAACGCCACCAAGACAAAATTACGGGATAAGGCCATTGTTGGGAAAGGATAAGAAGAAAAACCAAGGACATGAGATCGGTTGAAGTATACAAGAAAGCAGCCGAGTAGAAGAGAACCACTCACCTGATAAGATGCAAGAAACTTTGAAACAAGGGGTCCCAAGGAAGCCAAGAAGGATGACACCCTCTTGTCGCGCGGAGACGAAAGTGATGCTGCTAACATTCGGCACCAAGGAGCCCTCACAGGACCAATCGTTGGGATCATCCCTGAAACTCAGGTAACCAGAGGACCATGTGGATATGCAGGGGAAGAAAGCAGTTAACGTTCAGAAGCCCAGGAAACGAACGCGAGGGTGCGGGGGGATCTGCGGGACTGAATACATTGGAAGGAAAACGAAGGGGGCACAGACCATGTCAACAGTGAAGGAAGTACTTTGGGTGAGAAACCACACCAGAATATTGACCTGGAAGGAGCAGGCACCCATTCGGCAGGAGGACATTTAAGGAACACAGAAGGTTTGGACATTTGAGGGGAAGGCGAGACGATAAGAGGATTCAGTTCGCGGCAAAGCTGCTATAACGAGAAGAATTTAATCCCACCCGCCTGCCACAGTAGTCTTCACGCAGTAATCCTCTAAAAAAGTTAAAGGATGGGCGTGGTAAAGCCTTAACATCGGCCACTTAATTCCCATTTGTAGCAAAGCACACCACAAATGTACTCATTAACGTCTGAGTGCGACGAAGCTTGAGTTAATAGAATAGCTCACATTCTCTCGCTCCAACCAGTCTCCTCAAACCTGGGCCCCCTCGCTTGCTTAGGCGAGCTGCTCTACAAATCTAAAGTATCTTACTTATGTTATTTATTTAACGAACATCGTGGTAAGCCTTAAACATCGGCACCACTTAAATATTTTTGGTTTAAAATCTTTGCTTTTAAATCATAAAATTAATAAATAGATTTAAAATAAAAGAAAACCTCATAAACAGCGCATGAAAAAATTAAAGTTCGCACACAAAGTAAGAAAAATAAATTAGACAAAGTAAAGTAAATTAAATATACATACATGAATAAAGTTTAAACATATTTTGAATGACACATAAATTATAAAACAAGAAAAATAATATTTTCAATAAAAAGAAAATGAGATTGTATACAGTTTTCAAATAAAATGAAATAAAGATATGGATAAGTCATTATAAATAAAACCAATCAACTTACATATGAAACACAAAAATAAAATAAATAAAATTAAATAAAATAAAATAAGATAAATAAAAAATTTAAGAAATGAAAAATAAAATAAAAATTTAAATAAAAATAAAAATGTAAAAAAATAATCTTAAATATTAAATACAGCTATACCCAAATATAATAGATATAAACATATTTGTGAAAAACTTAGCAAGACATCATAAGAGGATGTCAAAGAAAAGAAAATTGAAATAATAGAAGCGGCATTAAAATCATATACGGATTCATCATTTATAAAATAAAATAAAACAATTATTAAAATTAATACACTTTGTAAAACTGGCCCGATGTGACTAGGAGTGTTTCAGTTAATAAGCGCTTCTAAGTAGTCGGCAAATTATATATTTCTCTGAAAGTTTTGTATTAAATTGTAATGAAGATTACACAACTTACAATTAAATATATAAAGATTATAACAAACTTACAATTAATGAGATTAAAAGGATTACAACATGTACTTTCCTAAGATTCCTGTTAAATTCTTTATAAAAATTATAAAAATTATAAAAAATAATACAAAAATTAATAATTGCATTTTTCTTATGTACAGTTCCTCATTATTTGAGGTATCAAAGGACCTTAAATATAAAGACAATAATATTAAAAACAAAATATATGTATCATTAATACAATAGTTCAATAACAAAATAGCCAAGACTACGTATTTCTTTATGATAATTTCAGAACACTTAACAGAATAATTTTTATTTTGGTAACGACTATATAACACCTCTAGGCTTGACTTCAGCACTGCCAAACATCACCCTTTTATTTATAAAATTTTGATGCTTTTTTTTTTTTTTTTTTTTTTAAAATATTATTTTTTCTTATAAATAATAGCACCTTTCTCAATAAGCTCTATCACTACCACCACTAATTCTTATCCCTAAAAATAAATATTATTATAATTTATTATTATTTATTTATTATTACACTTATTTTATTCTTACATCTTAAACAGTATTATTATTATTATATATTGTTATTATTATTGATTATTCATTATTAATTATTGATTATTATTTTATTATATCTATTATTATTATTATTATTATTTTTTTATTATTATTATTATTATTATCATTTTCATTATTATTATTATTATTATTATATTATTATTATTATTTATTATTATTATTATTTATTACTTGCAATTTACTATTTACTTATTTCCTATTTTTAATCATTCACCCCATTTTTATTGTCATTTGTTGAGACATCTTTTTTTTTCTTCCTTCCCCACATCTGTCCCCAATAATGTATTTCTAACTTCCTCCAATGGTGTGAGATTCAAATAGCCCATCTCCCAGCAACCTCGTTTAGGTCTTCTGCATGTGGTCTTTGAAGTTCAATGGAGTTAATTCTAAGATCTTCATATTCTGGGCAGATACAAATGAAGTGTATCAGGTCTTCTTCAACTCCACATATGTCACAGTTAATTTCGCCATTTGAGAACCTGTTTCTCCATTTTAGGTTCAAAGTATTGGATCTGGCCCTGAAAAGTATCACTGAGTAGAAGGAGTTGTCGTAATCTGAGCTTTCTTCAATTCCTATTTTCCATCTTCGGTACATTTGTAGACTTTCTTTGCTTCCTATTTCTTCTTTCCATTGATGTAGGTCCCAAGCTTTTACTTTTTCAGCAATCTCTTTCTTGTCAAGCCTTTCTATTGCTACTATGTCTATCATAACTTTGTCCATGTATCCAAGTGCAGTCTTCCACCATTTTTTCCCTTCTGCTTTCATTTTTTCAAGTATGTGTTTTAAGACTTCTTTAAGACTTCTTTTTTTCCTTCTGATATTGATTTCATATATTTTAACTTGTTAGTTATTATTCTTCCCTGCATTGATGATGCTCCAATCTCTCCCCTCAGAACTGCAGTGGGGGTGTACCTAGTCCCTCCTAGTATCTTCCTGTATACTGTGTTCTCAATTGTTTGTAACTTATCTAATTCTTGTTTTGTGAAGCACATTATATTGGATCCATATAAAATAGCTGGGAGTGCCACATTTTTCCAGTACGTTTTCCCTATAAGCAGTTTGTTGCAGCTCTTCTCAATGACTGAACCTGTTTGGCTAGCCAAGTTTTTTTTTTTTTTTTTTGTTTATTTCTAGACCACATTCCCCACTTATCTGTAGTAATGTCCTAATATTTGCAGCTGCATCGTTTACATTTTCTGCTAAGATCAGGCCATCATCAGCAAAGAATAGACTGTTTATTTTTATGGAACCATTGTTGAATCCCTTTTCTTTCTCCAGTTCCTTAATTATTTTGTAAGTAACAAGTTTGAATAATGTAGTAGATCCTGTACACCCTTGCTTTATTCCACTAGTAACTTCTATCTCTACATTTTCTATTTCATTGCCCAAACTCTAATGTAGGTTTTTGTCACTCTGGTATATACTTGTGGCAATGGCGCTTATTATTTTCCGATGGTTGAACCTTGTACTCTTTTAGAACTCTTATCAGTGATTCCCTACTTACTGAGTCAAAAGGCCTTTTGAAATCTAATAGAGGACTACAATATAATGGTAGGTCTCGTTCTGTATGATTCTTCCACGCAGTATTGCAAAATAAAAAGATTATCCTCAATTCTTGCACCTTCTGTAAATCCTGATTGATTTTCCTTTATTTCATCACATATTTTAATGTGTTCTTCAATTTCATTTTTAATTAATGTCATGAATTGTTTGTAGGATGTATCAGTTAATGCGATAGGCCTTAAATCTTTTACAGTTGGATTCCTCTTTTTTTCTATCATACTTGTTATAGATGATTTCCATGATGTCGGTTTATGTTCCTTTGTTAGTTCTTTATTGAAACAATTTGTGAGAACCTGTATACATTGTTCACTTCTGATTAATACCTTATATAGTTCTGGCTTTAGACCATCTGGCCCTGGTGCCTTCTTCCCTTTTAGCTTTTGTAAGCACCTTCTGACTTTATCAGTGGTTATGACTGGTTTGTTCATGGGTGTTATGGAGTTTTTTACTGTTATTGCCATGTCCATATGTTCTCTCAATTGTACTGGAAATTGGTGTACTCCACTTTGTATCCGTTGGTATCTTTGCTCGTTAAGTCTTTTATATTCCTCTTTCGAGTTATCGTCCCATTCTTCTGCAATTCGGTTTTCATGTTTGCAGTATATGGTTTCCCAAAATCCAGTTAATTCTTTTCCTATTTCCTCCTTTGGTATTAGTTTACCATTTTCATAATGAAGTTTAGTCTCCTTCATGGTTCTATCTACTCCCTTAAGTTTCTTTATATTCTCCCATAATTTGTTGTTTTTATCAGAATTTTATTATATAAGGCCAAAGTGATAAGGCTAAATTATCAAAAATTATGTAAATTATTCTTTGATATCAAGCATTTAATCTAGAGCGAGATTACTATCACTTAAAATAGCCTAGTTTAAATTATGCTACATAGGACAATCAATTTTTGTCAATTTAATCTAATTATTTAAAGAAATGTCTCCTCTGATATTTTGTCTTTTATAAATGAGTAACTA
>JABUQX010120788.1:25000-39682 GCA_015478945.1 Trachelipus rathkii | reverse complement strand
GCCCTCGCAACCACAAGGAGGGTGCCTTGTCTCTCATGAAACATTGTTCATCTGAATATTTGGAGACTTCAGGATCAACTCGGTCTGTCTGGAGGGGTACCTCTTCTTTCCAGGCCACATCTTGTTTTTGTGGAACTCTGCCTTCTTTCAATTTTCCCTGCATTATTCAATCTTTTCCTCTATTAAGGCCAGTCCCGCGTCTGCTCCCACCTGAGGGAATTGCGTTCAGGGCAAGGACAGGGTGGGTTTACTTTCCATTTATTTTTAATTTTTGTTTTTTCTTTTTGTATTAAATTTTATTATTTATTATTTCTGTATTTTTTTTTTTTTTAAAGGGCCCTGCCCGTGAGGGGTGGTATCATGTAAAAAAAAAAAATGTAACAACAGAACGTTACACACAATACAACCACTTTGTAGTGTCATTTTGCAAGTGATGCAATTATAGATGTCGATAGTATATATATTATATATATTTATAAATATATAATATATATATATATATATTATATATATATATTATAATAGTATATATATATTATTATATATATATATATTATATATAATAATATATATAGGGGTTGGATTAAAAAAAAACCCGTCGTGTTTTTTAAAAAAAGACCAATGGCCTAAATTTTGGTTTTTTTTTTTTGTTTTTTTTAAAACATCAATATAATCAAGTCTTTTTAGGGGTAAGCATAAAAACAGGTAAAACAATGTGTTAAAAAAGAGTATACATATTATAAAGTAGAGCTTTATAACTTTAATAAAGCTTTATTAGTGCTCAGGCATATAATTATTACATTTCACATGATTGGATATTATATATTATCTATATTTGTCAGGAGTGAGGTAGGATATTATTATATTATATTATTATTATTTTATTATTATTATTATTATTATGCTATTATTATTATATAATTAATATATTATATATATAATAAAATTAATTATATAATATAATATAATATATTATATAATATATATATAATATAATATATATAATATTATATAATATATAATATAAAATAATAATAAATAATATATATAAATATATATATATTATATACGTATATATATATATATAATTAATATATATAAATATATATATATATTATATTATTATATATATATATATATATATATAATATATATATATATATATTATATATATATATAATCTTCATCTACCTTTTTCTCCCCAAGACGGTGGTAAGGTGCGTAACAAGTCATCAGAAAGAAAAAGCATTAATTAGTAAGACCCGTCGCAGTCAAGAAATCTACCCTTATAAGCTTTCATGGGACTGCGACGGACCCTTCACTATTGTAAATTGTCAGTGTAAGGGTTCATCCCTGGACCCACGGTGGGCCCAACAACCATACCCCCTTCACAAAAACCCCGCCATTCTCTCTTATTATGCACCTTTATTTTCGCCTCTGCCCAAACTCACATTTTCTCTCCTCCAGGCATTCGTTTTACTGACTCAATCCCTTTTCTTCGATCTCCCAGCCCGGTTTGGTTTTCAAACACACTCGGCACTATTACATCTTAGCTTAAAAAACCCGACTAGCATTCATCCTTTCCACATGACCCAAACCATCTCAACATACTTTCATCTATTCTCTCGTTTACCCCTTTCTTCACACCCACACAACTCTCTACGTTCATTCCTTATTTATCAATTCTTCTCACACCTAGCCAGAGACCCCTAAGATTGTCCATCTGAACACACTTGAACTTTAGATCTATACTCTTATTCCAAGACCATAGTCTCACTACATACAATAACACAGGTAACAACATACCGTCATTGTAAGACCCTAGCGCACTAAAGACCTAACTTAGTCCTTTACATTCACCAACGAATTTAATTTGCACCAGCCACCTTCCTGCCGTTCACAACTTCCTACTAAACTCTGCATCATCCGTTCCCTTTCTCATCCAACATATACCTTAAATATTTAAACTCAGACACTTGTTCACAGCTGCTCACCATCTAAAACATAACTTCACACTGAGGACTGTCCTCACTCACAAACCATAACCTTACTCTTATTTACGTTTACTTTCAAAACCCCTCCTTTTTACACACCCTGCCCAAAATCTCTCTACCAATCCTCTCAAAACTCTTTCAGATTCGCCACACCAAACCAAATCATCCGCATTATAATAGGTAGGGCACCTCCACTCATCTCCATCATTCTAACACCATTCTTTCTCAGGCCCACCTTCAATTCTTTCATAACCCCATCCATATTACAAATTGAATTAACCAAGGAGACATAACACAACCCGGCCTCACTCCGCTATTAATACTAAAACCAACACTTTTGACACCATTTATTCTTTTACACATGCCTCACTTTCGTCATACATACTTTGATTCCATTCAGAAAAGCCTATCACCAACACTATATATCACTAAAACCTGCCATAAGACTTTTCCTTATTAACCCTATCATACCCTGTTGCAAAAATCCATAAAACCTAAATACAATCTATTCTTCCTTTCTCTAATTTTCTCTATCATTTGCTTCAATGTAAAAGATTTGATCCCACACATTCCTCTATACTCCTTAAACGCAACCTTGTTTCTTCACCAATCAGTTCCTTTGTCATTCGACGCACTCTTTCGACCCAAAACACCAGCATATATCTTCCTACAACACTCAATAAACTAAAATTACCCTATAATTTCTACAGTTCCCTTTATCTAACTTACCCTTATAAAAGGTACTATTATACTGCTCTCCTTCAATCCCTCGAAACTATACCCTCCATAAAACGCTTTTATTACACAACTTTCAAAATTCAATCAATCACCATCTTGCCTCCATTCTTTGATCATTTCACCAGTAATTTTCATCTAACCTGCAGATTTACCATTCTCAACTTTTCTCACTCTACCCATATCCTCCTCTTTGCTAATACCTCATCCCCAAAAATACCTATTCCTTCTGCACTATCAAACCCACCACACAGTTCATTTGCACCTCCATCATTACTGCCTAATTATTATACAGATTTTCAAAGGGTTCTTTCCACACTCACTTCACATCCATTTCATCAGTTACAAAAACACCATCCCGATTCATTATTCTATGCAGGTTCCCCTTTATTCTAATTCTTAACCTTTCGCGCTTCCTTCCAGAAGAGCTTTCCTATTCCCTTGTAAGTCCCCATCATCCTCCTTCCAAACTGTGTTTATTTATCTCTTCTTTTCTCTTACGTATGCATCTTTTAGGGCATTCCTTTTTTCCTCCTTATATAATTCCAAAGATCATCTTCCTTTTGAAACTTCATCATTTGCTTTTAAGTACAATTCAACCATGCTTTCTTTTTTACCTTTTAACCCTTGCATTCACCTCTTCATTCCATTCACTCACTGTTATCATTCTTACTTCCTACTTTAAGCACATCCACACTTACTTCTTTTGCACTGCTAACAATTTGCTTCCTTCATTTTGTTTCCAGATTTATTCAGTTTCAACTTGTTTCACATTCACAACTGATTTACTTTGCGAGCGTTCTTACATTACTTATCCTTATTACTTTGTTCACTAAACTTCTCACTCTTAATTTTACCCACTTCCTTCCGTACCACCTTCCTCTCCATCCAAGTCCCCACTAACTTTAATTTTAACAATAAGAACAACATAAATGATCCGATAATCCCTTTCCTAAACCCCTCACTGATTTAAATCCAATACATACTTCAACATCTCCCTTCTTCACAAACACAAAATCAATCATACTTTTCACTTCGATTACCATCTCTTACCTACACCAACTCTAGTATACTTATGAATACTCTTTGTGTTTAAAGAAAGGATTACTTACATCACCAAACCTCTCCCCTCACAGAAATCAATTACCTTCCTTACCATTCTCATTTTTCTCCTGACACCCCCAAACCACCTGTTATACCATCCTTTTTTGATCATATTATATATATATATTATATATATATAAATATATTATATAATATATACTATATACTATATATATATATATATATATACTAATATATTATATATATATATATGGTACACTGTATATATAAAATTCCGTATTAATATGTCAATATTTAGGCCTAGAAGGGGTATTGGTACTACTGTATAATTTAAAACATCTTTTATATACATAAAAGAGGTAATTTTAAAAAAAAAACAAAAAAAAAAACATTTTTGTTTTAAAAAAAACTGTGTTTTTTTTTTCAAAAAAAAAACAATAAATTAAAAAAACCGTTTTTTTTTCAACAACCCTATATATAATATATATATATATATATATATTATAGTCATATATATAATAAAATATATATATATATATATATATATATATATATATATATATATATATATATATATATATATATATATATATATTTTTTTTTTATATATATATATATATATTTTTTTAACAACATATCACCATTTCTCGCATGGCTGCAAGTGGGTGTTTGTGGATGATATTTAATTCAAAAATATCACCATTCATTGGAAAATAACAACAATGATAGAAGGGGGTTTTCAGCCTCCTTGCTATCCAGACGACAGAATTTCTTCTTATGATTCGGCACCGTGTCCCATCGAGAAAGGCAGCTTCCTCTTCTTAGATTTTGCTTATTTTAAACTTTTCCTTTTTTGACTATAATTTTGCATTTAATATCTTGTTTCAAATCGCTCAAAAAGAAATAGTTGCCGAAAAATGTGTAGCTCCTCCATATTAGACTTCAAATAATACTATTTAAATAATTTCAATATTTGAATTTTAAAATTAAAAATAAAATAAATGGTATTACAACAATCATATTAGTTATTGTAACATGAAAATATACTTCTCAAAGCACCTATTTAATAACACTCTCAGATATTCAGACTTCTCCTGAATAACATTTTAGATCTTCCTTCTTCTTTACTGAATCCTTCCTGGTGCTTCTCTTCTTCCTTTCCCTTCTGTTTTTACCACGTCCACACTCGAGGACGGTCCCGAATCATTAAAATATATATAATATATATATATATATTATATATATATATATATATATATATATATATATATATATATATATATATATATATATATATATAATATTTTTATATTATATATATATATTTATATATAATATATATATATATATATATATATAGTATATATATATGGAGAAAAGGCTCAGGACGGGAGTCGAAGACAAGCTGAATGAACGAGGAACCGCGGATCTGATATTTTCTCTGAAGATGAGGATAGAGAAGAGCTGGGAGTGGGATAAGGAAATGTATATGGCTTTTGTGGATTTAGAGAAGGTATTTGACAGTGTACCTAGGGTTAAACTTTGGGAGACACTCGAGGATCGTTACTATCAGATAGAACCCAAGTTGATTAGAGTGATAAGGGGACTTTACACAGTAAGTGAAAGTGCCGTTAGGACAGCGTATGGGATAGGACAGTGGTTTGGAGTGAAGACAGGTGTTAGACAAGGAGGAGTGTTGTCACCATTGTTGTTCATCCTGTATATGGACAAGTGTATGCGAGAGATTGGGGTTGAAGGGGAGGAGATTGTTATAATGGCATATGCGGACGATATTGCTCTAGTTGCAAGAGACAGGGAGACGTACAAAAAGTACTGATTAGGTGGGGGGAGGTGCTGCGACGGAGAGGATTGAGGATGAATATGAGAAAGACTGAAGTGATGAAGATAGCTAGGGAAGGAGAGAACTTAAACACAGAGATCGGTGGGGAAAGAATAAAAGATGCGAGGAACTTTAAGTATTTGGGAGTTACGGTAAACAGCAGTGGAATGATGGAGGGTGAAATAGAGGAAAGAATAATGAACTACTCTAGAGGAGTTGATCAGTAGTATCCCTTGCTGAGAAACAGACATGTGACGAGACAGGTTAAAACACTTATTTATACCACGATTTCTGAGACCGGCTACTTTTGTTTGGGTCGGAGTCGTGGACACTTACAACCAGAACAAGGAGTAAGATCGTGGCGGCGGAGATGAGGGTGTTGAGGTTGATAGTGGGGGTGACCAGAAGAGAGAGAAGAAGGAATACTGAGATAAGAGAGGAGGATCTGATCGAGAGACAACAACTGAGATGGTATGGACACATCAGAAGGATGGATGAAGATAGATACCCGGCTAGATTTTATGCATGACAGCCTGCAGGTAGAAGACCGGCGGGACGACCAAGGAAAAGATGGAAGGATGGAGTGGCGGCGGCTGTGGCGAAGAGGGGATGGACGCTGGATCAGGTGGAGGAACATCGACTGTACAAAGAGAGGGTCCTGTGGAGAAGCATTGCAAACGACAGGGGATGATCCTACACGGAGGCGCTTGGTGAGAAAGGTGAGAAATATTATTATATATATATTTATTATTATATATATATATTATATATATATATATATATATTATATATATAATATATATATTATATATATATATTATATATATATATATATTATATATATATATATATAAAATATATATTATATATATATATATACTATATATATATATATATATATATATATATATATATATTATATATATTATATATAATATTATATATATATTTATATATATATTAAATTACCCAACTTACTTAAAAAAAGGAATGCTACTTTTAAAAATTATTAATTGCTTTCACCTTTCCTAAAATAATGAAAATTTAGTTTATCATTAGATTTTTAAAAATTTAAACTCTAAAATTAATAAAAAAATTTAACCTAAAATTTTATGAGTCAGAGAAAAAACGTAAGGATTTATTGAACCATAAACCCTTTTTTTTATATACAGCGTTATTTGTTTGTTTTTTTTACTATCGTTCTTTATATTTTGAGTACAGTAAAGTTATATAGGTTTAAGTTTTTATTTTTTCATTGTATAGTAGCATGTGACATACAAAATTTTAGTACTTTAAATTTTTTTAAAGTTAGTATTAGTGTTGTTCATTTTTTATTTCCGTTTTCTCTTTTGTTTTAGGGTCTGTTGTCTTATTTTGCCGCGTTGATGGCTGTTCGAGGTGATGTGTGTGTGTGGTTTGTGTGAAAAGATGGCAGATTTGCGCGTAGGCATGGGCTTTACATTAACTTTACCAACATCCGCGGCTTAAAAATCTAACTTTGCCTCGTGGAATATCACCTCACTAACTCTAAACCCTAACCTTTTCTCTTGTCTGAGACTCAGATGGCTAAGAATTCATCCTCTAACTCGTTTAATGTTTCGAACATATAACTATATTTCATAATTTCCGCCTAAAGGGTGGAGTGTGTGCCTATGTAAACATTAACACTCCTTTAACACGTCTCGTGCATCTCGAATCTCCTAACTTCGATGTTCTTGTGGCTCAAAATCTTTCTTCCTTCTACTACAATAATCTTGGGCTTCTGCTACTGTTCTCCTAACAGAACAGATTTTCACACCTTTTTTGAATACCTTACTACTTCTCACGAGAGACTGTTATATTTTCTCATCCAAATACTGAGGGTCCTCTATTTAGGGGATTTCAATGCACACAACACTGAATGGGTTGGGTCCTCTATATTTTGATTTAGGTGTGGAGGAAGCCCGAATCATTCAGCATTCTCAACGATCTTAAAGCAACTAATCAAAGAACCTACACACATTCCGGATCGTCCAACCAATTCTTGAACACACTTGACCTATGTTTCACACTAGTCCTCTCTCTTTAAATACACCATTTTCGCTTCTATTGGTAAATCTGACCCACAACCTATATATCTCTTAATTTTAATACTTTCTCTCCAACAGCTCCGTCCTGGCCTATCCGGCGGTACTGGCACCGGCTCGGGCTGCTTTGGCGGGGCTTGCGCGCTTCTTTACTTCAGCCGGGATTGCGGACGGCTTGCTTGGACTCTGATGGACGCTTCGGCTATCTGCACTTAAGGTGGGGAGCTTGTTAATAGTTTGATGGGATGAGGCAGGTTCATTTCCTTTCTTCGACTAAATCTTTCTCTCCTCATAATCCATGTTTCGATCGTGCTTGTTTCTGGCCATTCAGGCTAGAGACAGCCCGTATCGGGAGTGGAAAAATTCTTGCTTTCTCCTATCACTCTCGCTTAATTTTCACTCAGCTAGAAAATCGTTGCAGGGATATTCTTCGACGAACACGAGCAAAAGCGGGCTTTCATCAAACGAAAGTGCGCTAACCTTCTTGGATCTAGTACTTGACAAATCTTTCGGCCTCTTGCCAAAAAACATCTCTAACAACTTTCTGTAAATCATTCTTTGCTCCTCTTATTCGATCTGATGGCTCTGTTGTTAACTCTCCAACTGAAAAGGCCAATCTCTTCGGCCTTCCTATTTTTCCTCTAACTCAACCTTGGACGATTCTGGCATTCCTCCTCCTCCTGTGATTTGCCTGTGATTACATTTGATCGGGTGTATGGGCTCCTGAGATCTATGAACGTTAGGGAAAGGCGGGTGGCCCGGATGATATTCCCGAATTTTGAGGGAATGTGCTTACGTTGCTGACCCCGCCCTCGTTCAACTATATTCTCTATGTTCAAAAAACTAGCACTTTCCCTCAGTGTTGGAAGCACGCACCTGTTCCAACCTATTCCGAAAAAAGTGGAAGCCGCTCTGATCCTTCTAACTATCACCCATATAGCTCTCAATGTATCCTACTAAGATCTTTTGAAAACTTCTTAACTCCTCACTTCTTAGACCATCTGGAATCCTCATTCTCTTCTTTCCGATCACCAAGTACGGCTTTCGGCGTTCAAGGTCTACTGGCGATATTTACTTTCCTATTTAACCGATTTATGGTTTCCGCTCTTAGGAAACTACGGGAGACTCTCGCGCATGTGGTGGACGCTCCGACATATCCAAATAGCATATATAGATATATAATGGTATGTGCACGCGTCTCTGCTCTCCAAGCTCCCCTCCTTTGGGTTTCCGTCTTCTCCTTACTTATATGTCTAGCTTTCTTTCAAGTCGTCAATATCGGCTGTGGTTGAAGGAGCGACTTCTTCTTTTTCTGTCAATTAGTGGTGTTCCTCAGGGTGTTCGGTCTTTTCTCCTACTTTATTCTTACTTTTCATTAATGATCTTCTCACCTACCCACATCTAACTCTATCCACTCGTATTGCCGATTGACTCGACCCTTCACTCTTCAACTTCATTTTAATTCTGCACCTTCTTCTTACTTCTTAGAATTGGCCTCTTCGTCTTAATCTTCGATTCTACTTCCGCTGATCTTGCGATAGAATTCGATTGGGGGTCGTTTTCAACCTTTGTGCAAATTCAATTCCTTTCTAAAAAACTTCAACTTCTTAAATCTCCCTCTCTTAAAACACCTTCTAACTTTCCTATATATTTCGACGGTTCTCTCGTCTCGTCTACTCCTGTTGACAATAATAAACATCCTTGGCCTAACATAAACAAAAAAATGTCTTGGAAACCTCATCATCACACGGTTGCTAGGGCGGCCTCCAAAGAAACTGGGAGTTTCTGTTTAGACTGCGAGGGACTTTTTTTTCTCTTCTCAGTTACTCCAGCTCTACAAGGGTTCAGCCGCACTTGTATGGAGTACTGTTTCTCATATCTGGGGGGGGGGCTCTGGTTTCACCGGCTTTTGGACAGGGTCGAATCAAAAGGCCAAAAGGGTTATAAACTGTTCTGTACTTTCTTCCCAGTTCACTTTTGGACCCCTATTCTTTGCAGCGGAATGTTGAGTGGCTTTTTATCTCTTTCTATTAGGCTACATCAGCGGCAAGTGTTCGAGAACTTACCACTCGCGTACCACCACCTTTACGACGCCCTCTTTAGCACAAGGGGTGCTGTGTCTGCGCACGAGTTTTGTGTGAATCTTGGTAACTCAAGGCTAGTTCGCTGCGGTGCTTCCTTCTTTCCTGCCACCTCTGTTCTGTGGAATTCTCTTCCATCTTCTGTGTTCCCTGTGAATTTAATCTTCCTCACTTTAAAGCCTGCGTCTGTGCTCATCTGCGTGGTTTCCGCTAGCGGACGAAACTTTGGTATGCAACACCCCCTCCCTTTGCCCGTGAGTGGTGGTGACAACTGTAAAAAAAAAAATATATATATATATAAAATGATATTAAGAAAATTAAAATTTACCTGATTATTTTGTTTCAAGCTTACCTAAGGTGACACGCAAAATTTTAACACTTTGTTAAATTGGCGTCTTCACAGCACCGTTGTCTGTAGAACACCGATCTTTCAAAACTTAGCTCAATCTATTTCTCTTAGTCTGGTTTTCATATGACATCAAATTTACCCTTATATATACAGCTTAATAAGAATTAAGGTTCTATGATTTTAATTAACTGTATATTTGAAGCCGTGCATTGCATGAAAAGATCAAATGAAATAAAATATGCTACACTCAGATATTTTATGAAAATATTTTAAATTTTTTAAATAAATTGCAGTGCCGTGGCATGGCTAAAGGTTGTATGGGCCCCTGCTCTTGTTGGGCCTCTAGGCTTCAGCCTAGGTCAGCCTTGTGGATAATACGGCCCTCCACACTAGACTAAGACGACGTGAATGTTTAGTTATTGACAAGGTATCGGTGTTAGGTGTTAGTGCTCGTACAAGTTTCAGTGAAAATGCCGCATATTTTTACTAGTGCCGAATATGCAGATATGATGTACGTGTACGGATACTATGATGGTAGTGCCCCTGGTGCTGTAGTGGAATTCCATCGAAGCTTTCCTAGACGTCGAATCCCGGATCGCAGAGTGTTTAGCCAGATCTACAATACGTTGCATGAACGTGGTCAGTTCCCCAGCTAGCATATTACATCGGAGCGTGGTCGTCAAGACCATGTGGAGGAGGAGGAGGAGGAGGAGGAGGAGGAGGAGGAGGAGGAGGAGGAGGAGGAGGAGGAGGCGATTCTTGTCATGGTGAATCGTAGCCCAACAACAAGCACACGCCGAATATCTGCACGTTTGGGTATTGCACGAACACGTGTATGGCGAACACTACGTCGAGAGCACATGTAACCCTTTCATATACAGGCTGTCCAATCACTGCATGAAGGCGACAGTTATGCGCGTCTCAAATTATGTAGGTGGATACTTGCTAATCGTACCACACTGTCATATGTATTGTGTACAGACGAAGCCACATTCACCCGTTGTGGGATCAACAACACACGCAACGCGCATCTATGGTCGCAAGGGAATCCACACGGTACAGTGCAAACGCACTTCCAAAGACGGTTCTCTGTGAATGTGTGGTGCGGTATGATCGACAACATGTTGATCGGTCCGGTTGTTTTCCATGGCAGGATAACAGGTGATAGGTATCTCACGTTTTTGCGACGTACCTTACCATTCCAACTGGAGAATGTCCCGCTGGCTATAGGGAGAGCCATGTATTTCCAACAGGATGGGGCCCCTACGCATTCCACCGCCTCTTTCTTTCGAGATCTCGACCGCACATAACCTGGGCGGTGGATAGGTCGTGGTGGTCCCATTCCGTGGCCACCAAGATCTCCATACCTAACCCCTTTGGACTTCTGTTTATGGGGTTGGATGAAGTCAGAGGTATACAGAAGGAGAGTTGCAACAAAGGATGACCTAGTTGACCGCATAATGGACGTTGCTGCCCTACATAGTAAACGTGAGGATGTACTCCGACATATATTTAATATATATACTATATTATTATATATATATTATATATATATATATATGTATAATATAATATATATATATATATATATATATATTATATATATATATATATATATAATATATATATATATATATATATATATAATAATATTTTATATATATATATATATATATATATATATATATATATATATATATATATATATATATATATAATTATATATATATATATATATATATATATAATATATATTTATAATATATATTTATTATATATATATATATATATATATTATAATTTATATATATATATATATATATAATATATATATATATTATATATATATATATATATATATATATATATATTATATATAATTATATATATATATATATATATATGCAATTAAAGCTAGTTGTAACGTTATTCTATAATGTAATACAATGTATTCCGTTTTCTAATAAATATATTTTCATTTAAATTATGACTTTAATAATTTGTATACTCCATTTTCGCTTCAAACATATACATTTATATTTTTATTCTAAATATTATGCCATTTAAACTGTGACTTTAATAATTTGTATACTGCATTTTATTTTAGAGCATATACATTTATATTTTTTCTAAATATATTATTGATTAAATTATGACATAAGTAATTTGAATAAGCCATTTCTTTTCAAACATAGACATTAGTGATGGGACGATTAATCGGCATATTTTTTCTCAATCGCCATAGTCATCGTCAATGTTCTGCCGATTATTTTGTCGATTAAGTGAGGAAATATTAAGATTGGGTAATATTAAAACTCGATAATAATAACAATAATAATTTTGTAACGTAAAACAGTTAGCTGCCCATGAAAATAAGAAGAAAATGGGCATATATACTCAGCTTTATAATAAGATTGTGCTGAGGAGTTGCCACGTGGTAATAAATTAACTCTCAAAGGAGAGGAGCTTGGAGAGCAGTGACGCGCCATTCCCGGTCAAATGCTTTGAATATGTCAAGAGCCATCAAGAAAGTCTCCGCTTAGTTCCTAAGAGCGAAAAACCATAAATCGGTTAGATAAGAAAGTATATCGCCAGTAGACCTCGAGCGCAGGAATCCGTACCGACGATCAGAAAGAAGGGAATGAGATTCCAGATAATCTAAGAAGTGAGAGTTGAGAAATGTTTCAAAGACCTTAGATAGAATACAAGTTAGAGCTATAGGGCGATAGTTAGAAGGATCAGAGCGGCTTCCTTTTTTCGGAATAGGTTGGACATCTGCGCGCTTCCAACACTGAGGGAAAGTGCTACTATTAAGGCATAGAGAATATAGTTGAACGAGGGTCGGGGTCAGCACGGAAGCACACTCCCTCAAAACTCGGGGAGGAATGCCATCCGGGCCACTTACCTTCCTAACATTCATAGAATTCAGGAGCCAATGCACCCTATCAAATGTAATCACAGGCAAAGACATAGAACACCTGAGAGGAGAAGGAGGATTAAGAGGAATGCCAGAATCGTCCAGGGTTGAGTCAGAGGAAAATATGAGGCGGAGAGATTGGCCTTTTCAGCTGGAGTATTAGCAACAGAACCATCAGAGCGAATAAGTGGAGAAGGAAGATTTACAGAAGTTGATGGATATGTTTTTGACAATAGGCCAGAATGATTTGTCAGTAGGTGACCCAATGAGGTCAGCGCACTTTCGTTTAATGAAAGTCCGGTTTGCTCGTCGAAGAGTTTCCCTGCAACGATTTCTAGCAAAACGAAAATTAGCGAGAGTGATGGGAGAACGAGAATTTTTCCACTCCCAATAGCACTGTCTCTAGCCTGAGATGACCAGAGAACAGCATGATCGAACCATTGGATTATTGCAGGAGCAGAAAAGATTTTAGGTTTCGAAGAAGGAATGACCCTTCCTCAACCCGACAACGTTTACAGCTCCCGTAAGAAGGCTTCATGGGCAGAAGCGCTAGAACCCAGTTGTGTATATTCAGCTGCAGACAACACATTAAAAAACAATTTTTCCTCTGAACAACTACTGCAGCTAGATAGATGCAGCACAAGAAAAGCGATGGAGGAAGCAGCATTCTGTCCAGATGAAAGTGCACATGTGTATGAGATAGGGGATGCCATATAGAATCTTTGTATTGGAGAGAAAGTATTATAATATACAGGCGGATGCAAGGTTGTGGTATCGGTTTACACAATATAGAGCGAAGGTGGTACTAATATATATAATATATGTATTTATGAGTAAGTCAAGGACTTAAGTGGGTGAAAAATTCAGTATATAGTCTCAAGTTGAGTCAATAATTGATGATTATGAGTGACTCAAATTACCGTAGTATGTGTGTAGGTCCTTTATAATATTAGAGTACTTGCTCCAGATTCGTTGAGAATGCCTGAATGATTCGTGTCTATACCTGCCCCACCTATAAATCAGGTTAATTTAAGAGTACACCTCAAACCATCAGCATTGTATTAATAACATTGGAAATTCCCTACTAAATTAGAGGATACCTACAGTTATTTTGAGTAATGAGAATGATTATAACTGATCTCTCGTGTCAGAGGCGCGAAAATCTGTTATAGGAGAAAACAGTTAGCAGAAGCACAAGATTATATATGTTAGTTAGAAGGATAAGATAAAGATTTTATATAGCCACATGAAATCACTACACCATCACACCTACACACACATATATTATTAATAATATAATTATATATTAAATATATATATATATATATCATACTCTAATACCATTTATTATGAGCCTCCCCCCCTAAATAAAGGAAATTTAACTAGCTCTATAGCGCCCATGTATTAATATATATAATATTTATATATTATATATACTTAATATATATATTAATATATATATTATATATATATATATATATATATATATTATATATTATATATATTATATATATCTATTTATGGGCGAGGATCTACCCCCTTAAGCATTTCACCCTGCTGGGAATCGAACAAACTGGAGACAAATAGCAGATAAATAAAATTCGTGCAAGTGATTTTAGACCACCAGACCCAACG
>JABUQX010120788.1:17500-20000 GCA_015478945.1 Trachelipus rathkii | reverse complement strand
AGTAAACCATGGTCCTCAAAATAATTTAGTATTGGAAAGGTTGGTAATAATTTTTATTTTAGGGTAAAGAAAAATTTAAAAATTTATTTTGGCTATAAAAAGAACTTTCTATTTTTATTTTTTAAGCTTCAAATTGATTTTTGTGTTCACAATTAATTTTTATATATATTAATATATATATATAATATACATAATATAGGATATATATATATAAAAATAAATAAAATAAATAATAAATATATAATATATATATATATTATATGTTTATATATAATATATTATATTAGGGAGTACCGATACCAGAAATACCGATACCGATACAGATACCGATACTCTATTTTTAGGTTAGGCCCTACAATACCGATACCGATACCGATACTTTAATTAATATAATAAATACACAGTAATAAGATAGAACATTTGTGCACTGCTAGGCAACTCAAGATTGCATTCCCTGTACAAACAATACTTAGTCATTTATATTTCATATTTGGTTGTGCCCAAGTATATTTATTTTATAAATTAAAATAGTACCTTTAAGGAATAATAATTGCAAATATAATATTAATAACTTTTTTATGTTTGTGTTTATTTAAAAAATATTCCATTTCCATTTTCAAGTAAGTATTAACAAAGTTTAGCTACTAGCTTTATGTTTTAACATGATTACAATTTACAAGAAGGTTCTTTAACTAGCAAATATTTAAAGCCAGGATATAAAAATATGAAAGTATTAAAACCTCAAATAATCAGCCGAAAAGTTAAAATAAAAAAAACGCTATTACTCAAACATAATAATAAAATGCTCCTTTAAGATAGATATCATTCAATACTCAAATTCAAAAATTCACAAATTGTGATGCAAAAACATTAAGCTTTCACTAGTATCTGGCGAGAGACTGTTCCTTTTGGGGGGGTTTACATTCCTACCTAACCTACACTATAAATACGCTCTCTCTCGACTGATGAAGGAGGTGCTGATAATTATTTGCCTGCAAGCACTGATAATAATGAAAACCTTGGCCCATTTTCATGCCACCACATGAAAGGATTCTCTTCTGTAGGCAGCATCTCATGTTTTCGTAGAGCCTCATCTCCTCTTTCACAGACTGCAAATTTGAATTATCTTGCTCCTTGATGGACTGTCTCTTCAGTTTTTACCGATATCCTGTGTGTGATTCCTTGAAGGTGAATGAATGTCCAATGCATTTCGGCCATGAACTTATCAAAGTCTAACATATCCAAATCCTCATCTTCAGTAGGTTTATTTGCTGAAAAGCGACTTCCATTTCTGTGAATCATTCTTATGTCACACGAGCAAGCCCTCAGTTATGCTATTTAAATGCATTCTTGAAGTGGTTCACCGTCGGAGATGCCAGTGACGCGTGCCATACCCGGTCAAATGCTTTGGATATGTCAAGCGCCACCACACAAGTCTTCCCGTTAGTTTCTTAAGGGCGGAAAACCATAAATCTTTTAAAAAGGAAAGTATATCGCCAATAGATCTCGAGCACCGAAAGCCGTACTGGTAATCAGAAAGAAGGGAAAGAGATTCCAGATTGATAAGAAGTGAGAGTTGAGAAGGGTTTCAAAGATCCTAGAAAGAATACAAGTGAGAGCTATAGGGCAATAGAAAGATCAGAGCAGCATCATTTTTCGGAATAGTGGAATATTTGCGCCGAGGGAAAGTGCTAGTAATGAGGCATAGAGAATATAGTTTGAACGAAGGGTGGGGTCAGCAAGGAAGCCACTTCCTCAAAACTCGGAGAGGAATGCCATCCGGGACACCCGCCTTCCTAACGTGCATAGATTTCAGGAGCCCATGCACCAAATCAAAATGACAGGTAAAGGCATAGGACAACTGAGAGGAGAAGGAGGAGGAAGAGGAATTCCCAAAATCGTCCAGGGTGGAATTAAGGTAAAAGACCAATAAAGATGATGGCCTTTTCAGTTGGAAGTATTAACAACAGAATCTCAGAGCGAATAAGAGTGAGGAAAAGGATATACAGAAGTTGTTTAGGAAGGGCATGATGAGGCCAGAGAGATTTAGTCAGTAGAAGACCAGGAGTGGTCAGCGCATTTTTCATTAAGAAAAGTCCGCTTTTTTCGTCGAAGAGTATCCTGCGAACGATTTATCAGCTGAATAAAAATTGGCAAGAGTGATAGGAGAACCAGAATTTTTCCACACCCGATAAGCATTGTCTCTAGCCAGGCCAGAGAACAATCACGATCGAACCATGGATTTTGAGGTGAAAAAGATTTAGTCCAAGAAGGGAATATGCTCTGCCATTTCCCATTAACAATTAAAGTTCCCACTTATCGGCAGAATCTGAAGCGTTTTAAGAGTCAAAGCAGTCCACTTCAATTATAGTTAGCTTAGAAGCAACGCAATGCCCCCAATCGGCCCCGATCAAAGTGCCATAAAAACCGCATTAGGGCAGGATGGAGATGTTGGCGAGAAAGTATTAAAATTAAGAGGAGATATAACGTTGTGGTCAGA
>JABUQX010120788.1:0-5000 GCA_015478945.1 Trachelipus rathkii | reverse complement strand
ATTTCAAGGTGGAAAGACCACCATGAGGAGCATAAGTTAAAGGCACGGAAAATTTTGCATTGTAGTGAAGACAGTTTGTATTTGGAGGGGAGAAAACTAAAAAAATTAAGACCTAATGTAGTAGAGGAAGGTTTTCTGTATAAAGAGGTGGAGAAGGAACCATTGTTGAGAGTAATTAGGGTGTCAAGAAAGGGTAAAGAGTTATTTTGCATGTGTTCTACAGTAAAGAGGATGTTAGTATGTTGGTTGTTAAGATAGTTTAAAAATAAAGGGGCATGAAGGGGATCGCGGAATATAACAAAACAATCATCGACATAGCGTCTATAAATAAGGGGTTTGAATTCAAGGGGGCAGTTCTCTAACCAAATTTGCTCATGAAAACATAAAAATGCGTTAGCGAAGGCTGGGCCGAGTGGGGACCCCATGGCCATACCATCAATTTGGGAGTATAGTTTCTGATCAAACAGAAAAACGGTGTCATCTGTGGCCAGGTTAAGGAGTTTGGTGAACTGAGATTGATTAATACTGTCAATAAGAGGGGCAGATCTAAAGAGATTGGCAGCAATAATGTTGATAGTTTCTCTGACGGGAATGTTGGTGAAAAGAGATTGAATATCGAAACTGGTCATGTGGCAGTTCGGAAAAGAGCAGGATGTAATGAATTTAACAAAATCAAAGGAATCTTTAATGGTGTATTGGTTAGAGGTGATAGGTTCTATGTAAGGGAGAATAAATTTAGCCAAGTTGTAGGAGGGGGTGTTAATGGCTGAGAGAATAGGTCGAAGTGGAACGTCAGGTTTGTGAGTTTTAGGGAGGCCGTACAAAATGCCGGGACTGCAACCTGAGGCATATATATTATATATATATATATAAGAGAGAGAGAGAGAGAGAGAGAGAGAGAGAGAGAGAGAGAGAGAGATATATATATATATATATATATATATATATATATATATATATATATATATATATATATATATATATATATATATATATATATATATATATATATATATATATATATATATATATATATATATATTATATATATATTGCAATATATATATATATATATACTTTTTTACTTTTATAAAAACAATTGCATACAAATTCAATACAATATACAAGCAAATTGAAACAATATTTCATAATTTTTCTTCAGGTTCAAGCTTTTCAGAAGGTCTACAATCTGAGCAAGGAAATGCTAGATGTGGATGAAAAGAAAGTAATGGGAGAATTGTTGAATTTTTCCAGTTAGAGGGACTTCTTCAGTATGGAATATCTCTGGGCTTCACTTTCCAACAATGTTTCGTCTGCAGCATGGTGGATTAGTTTATGTAAGCATTGCAAGATATCAAAAGTAGCCTCCCGAATTCTAGACCTTCCTGCCACTTCAGCTGCATGTGAGAGAAGTTCTCAGCACATGCAAATATCCCTTCAAAAAAAAGAAACAGGCTCACAAATGAACATGCAGAAAAACTATTATTCATGTCATAACTTGAAATTGACAGAGACGGGGCAGCCAGAGCCTTCCAGTACTTTTTTTCAAATTAATGTAAAAGTTGGTAGTAGTTAAACATCATCAAATTCATCACCCTGAAACCACATACACTATCAGCCAGAGTTCTCAGTCAGGTAGCTCAGGTTTCTCTGTAAGGACATTGAAGTCTGATAAAACCAAATCTAAAGACACCTCTGTCCATATCTTTGAGTCAGAGTCTGACTCCTCCTTCTCTTCCACAAATATAGCATATAAGGATGAGGAATCGGATTTATCAGTAGAGGCCATGATTGGAAACAGGTCTGAGGATTCAGATGCAGAAGCAATAGAACAGGAATTTAATGAGGCCCTTGATGGTTCTTTAGAAATTTAGTAATTTTAGTTAGGCCTTATCATACTAGTTACTAACTTATGGTACTTAATATTATATTCTTTATTTGTGTAAGTAAATATACATTATAGTCATATGACTCATTTCTCATATGATCATATTCATTTCATGTACATTCTTCAGTTTTTACGCTTCAAAGGTAAGAAGTGTAATGTTGAATAAACTTGGCATTTTTTTTTTTTTTATTTACTAATGTTTATTTCTAATGTGCTTATTTTTACAGTATAATTATATAGGTAAAAAACTGTTTATAATTCTTTATTAGTTAATAAATTTAATGAAATAAAGAAAAATAACATTAAAGTAAGAAAATATATATTAAAAACAAAAAAAAACAAAAAAAAAACAGGAAAATCAATTGTTTTTTATTCATCATGTTTTTTTTAATAAAAAACACGTTTTTTATTAATAAAAAACGGTCGTTTTTTATTCACTTACATCTCTATGCCTAATATATTTCGAGTTTTAGCCACAATCTATTAATATAATTGTTACCAGGGTGCGAGACGGGGGACCCAACTCAAATGCACCCCACCAGCCTCTTTCCCCATCCTCCGACCTTAATGAAAGAGATTTTACAAAGGATTATATACTTTTTGCACTAGTATTGAAATGTAAATATAGGAAGGTTGTGCTTGAGAAACATTAATTTTACGCCTTTTTCTGCTGAGAGTCTGTTTCTCGTTTCATCATATATTAGCCCAGCATTGCTAAATAGTCTCTCACTTGGAACACTAGTTGGAGGACAGACCAAATATTTCCTTGCAAGTTTACTTAAGCGTGGGTAAACATTTTACTTAACTTTCCACCAACTGATAGTATCTAGTCGTTTTTCTTGGTGATAGTTTTCAATCATTTGCACTACATCTTTTGGTTATGCGTGTGTTTCTCTTCATTGCTTACTGGACTTTGTTAGAAATTCTTCCAGTGATTGTTATTTGATTTATTTGTAGAAAAGATGTTGGTTCTGTAGATTTCGTTTTTTCCTTTTTAATGAGTGGAGAATTAATAGACTATTCGGATTGAAGTTTTTCAACTGCAACACAAGGTGACGATTTAACTTGTTCTAATATTGTGTTACAAAAAAAACTTGACTTTATAACGGGGATCTAAGTAAGTTGCAATAGTATGAAGGTTATTAATTTCCACAGAACTAAAGCGTATTTTTAGCTCTAGTTTTATGACATCTTTCATTCTTTTTAAACCGTCATCATTTTCATTTGAATATGGTTCAAAATTCTTCCTTAGCGTTGAGATTAATGGTATTACATCGGAGACAGAAGCTGTAGAGGCGCTGATTTTTTTTGGCATCAATAATCTCATGTGACTCTGTGACTCCAAATTATTATGCAACCTTCATGACAGTTTGAGATCATTGATCATCTTACACGTTTGGAGTCGAGTCCCCATGTTTGCTCTCATTTAAAATTGCGTTTGAGATTCATGCTTAAGTATTTTTATATTAAAAATTCTTTATCAAATTCTCGACAATAAATATCCGCGCCGCATGGAAAAGCGCGGATGCGGAGGCGGATCTTTAATAATGTGCGGATGCGAATGTGAATGCGGATGCGGATGTTACCTGCATCACTAATATATATATATATATATATATATATTATATATATATAATATATATATATATATATATATATATATATATATATATATATATATAATATATATATATATAATTAGGCCATATAGGAAGAAAGTATCGGTATCGGTTATTCGGGTATCGGCAAAAATTATGGTATCGGTATCGTATCTGCAATGAAAAAATTAGCGAGGTTTTAAAAAACTTGTTTAACTCGGTATTCCCGGGTTGATTCGGCCTCAAATTGTTGGTTATCGGTGAAAACCACTTTTCTAATTATATATAAATATATATAATAAAATTATATATATATTTATATAATATATATAATATTACATATCTTTTTAATATATATTATATATATATATATATATATATATATATGTGAAATAACAAAATAAAAAAATATATATATATATATATATATATATATATATATATATATATATATATATATTATGGAGGGAGGGGGGAGGGTTTACAACCTCCCCACCCCGAAATTTTATGGATATAAAAAATTTAAAAAAAATTTCAAATGAAACAATGAAAATTGATTAAAAATGGAAAAAAAATCTGTGCTCTTTAGAGTTTAGCGCTCCCCCAATTCTCACACCTAGCATACCCCTAAGATTGTCCATCTGATCACATTGAACTTTAGATTCTATAACTTCTTATTCCAGACCATAGTCTCACTACTATGCAATAACACAGGTAACAACATACCCTCATGTAAGACCCTAGCGCACTCAAGACTTAGTCCCTTTAAATTCACCAACGATTTAATTGCACCAGCAACCTTCCTGCCATTCACAACTTTCCTACTACACTCTGCATCATTTATATATATATATATATATATATATATATATATGTATATATATATATATATTTATATATATATACATAAATATATATATAACTATAAACAATTAACATACATCTATATATATATATATATACAAGGCCTGTAGACAGGGGTCAGGGGGTTCAACCCCCCGAAATTATTTAAGCTATCAAAATTTTTTGATTACTTAAGTCTCTTAATAAGAATAATAATAATAATAATAATATAATAATAATAATAATAATAATAATAATAATAATATAATAATAAATAATAAATAATAATAATAATAATTATGAAAATAATAATTATTTATTTATGGAAATGAGAAGATATTTTTGTTTTCGTAAATATTTCTTAGGTAAAGTGAGTGTTTCTCATATATATATATATATATATATATATATATATATATATATATATATATATTATTATATATAATATATTATAATATTAATATATATATATATATATATATATATATATATATATATATAATATATACCCGTATATATATATACCTATATTATATATATATAATATTATATAATATAAATATATATAATATATATATATATATATATAATCATATATATATATATATATTATATATTAATATATATATATATATATTATATATATTATATTAAATTTTAGAATCCTCTCT
>JABUQX010120787.1:30000-42500 GCA_015478945.1 Trachelipus rathkii | reverse complement strand
ATTATATTAGAATTATTTTTATTAATATATTATGATTATTATTATTATTTTATTATTATTATTAATTAATAATTTTATATAAAATAATTCAAAATTTTAATAAAAATAAATAATAATAATAATAATAATAATAATAATAATAAAATAATAACTAATAAAATAATAAATAATAATAATAATAATAATTAATAATAATTCTTAGTTACTTCTTACTTACTTACTTGAGCTATCTAACAAGTAGTAACAGTAAGGATCGGGACGAGCTTATCTAACCGCAAACCGCAAAACTGATAAGGAGGCGAAGAGATAGAGCAGGAACTGTCAAAGGATTGCCGCCGAGGGGTTAAAGGTCATATGTTCTAATAGGCCTATAGGCTATAGTTATATGATATAGAGCTATATGATATAGGCTATATATTATATAGGCTATATGATATAGGCTATATATTCTAGCTTCTAGCACGTGCCGCCGACTATATATGTAGAATACACCGGTTTAGGTCTATTTCCTAGCTATTGGGATACGGGAAGTCGATGGTGTGTATAGAAAGAGTGCTAGAATCTTCCCTAACGAGTTATTACCCACCCCCTTTCTACCTTTCTAGCCATTGGACATGTCCTACATCATAGAATACACCGGTCTTAGTGTCTATTCCTATGTTATAAGGTACGAGGAGTCGATTAGTGTATATTAGAATGTGCTAGGTTGGTTCCTTCTCTACGAGTTAGTACCCCCACCCCCCTTTCTAGCCTTTTCTAACACAGCTGTCTAACATTTTTATTTCTGGAGCTATGAAGCCGAGCTCAGTGTTGTCTAGTATGTGTTTTGAGGTATCCCGAGTCGATTGCCGCTATTGCCGAGCGTGGCGTTTCAACCGTTGCGTTTTTAGAACGCACCAACATGCGTTTTTTCGTAGATTGGCATACCCTTCGTCAAAAACCTATCATGACGGGTGTCAAAACAGGGGTAAAATGTCTCAAAAATAAGATTTCCGTAGTTACTTTCCCCGAACGCCAGAGTCCCCATGGCCCCAGCCGGGAGGTCATTTATGGGTCAAGAAATGAGACAAAATGACATATCTTAGCAAAAGAGTGTTAGAGTCATTCGTATCTTCTTCAAAAACTTCGGTATCGTCTTCCTTTATATGTTGCGAACATTGTTGTTCCATTGTTTCAAGTCGCACGATCAAAGGCGTTGGGGGCCCCACCCCTTAAAATTTAAAAAATGACTAGAAAGCTGAAAAATTGGTAGGTAATAGAAGCAGAATAATGAAATAGGAATTCGCTATGTTAACTAAATTGCGAACCTACGGGGCCGGAGCGGCAGCCGGAGCTGGTGTTGCGGTTGCCCGAATGGAATTCAGGCTCCTACCCCATATTAGAACAAATGTGTCTACATCTATGTTTTCAACGGTGTAGAATTCATTTTTGGGGTTTTCAGAACCCCAAAATGAGTTTGAGACCCCCCTCTCGAAGGGGGGTCCCCCCTGAAAAAAGAAGAAAAGCTTAGAAGAAGACGAAAGAAGATGAATGTAGGAAAAGAAGAAGAAGGAAAAAGAAGAAGGTCTCGCATGGCTGATCAAATGAGTGATTGTATGTGTAGGTACCGGTACCGGTACCGGTGTGGAACCGGTGCGGTGCCGAATTAGTAAAAATGTACTTAACATCTTGATATTAGTGTACTTATATATGTTTTTAATAACATAGATCTCATTTTTGAGGTTCCCAAAACTCTCAAATGAGTCTGAGAACCCCTCTTCAGGGGTTTTCTATTGAAAAAAGAAGAAAAAGCGGTGAGGAAGATGCATTATGCTGAATCACGGTTTCAACTCTCTAAAAACGATCGCTGGGTTGGCAAGACCGAACGCGAGGTTGCCCCGCGCCCGCAGGCGCACCCCGGCCCGGAAACGACGCGAGCGCCCGCAGGCGCAATATTACCGCTACCGAACGCTAAATATATCTCTTAGCTGTAACGTTAATATATTTTATTTTTTAAATAAAGTGGTTTACACCACTTTGTGATTTTCTTTTCAAGTAATTCTTTTTCTGTACTATGAACAGTTATTTATTTTATACTTAAACTTTCTTAATTTTTTTTTTTATATTTATACAAAACCCTTGCACCTTGGTAAATTTTTGTAACTAAAAACATATTTTTTTTTCTCTACCTTTAAAGCTATAACTCAATAAAGGCAGTAGCGCAAATAGCCAGAGGGCCCCTCCCTTTCACCCTGCTACGCGCTATGTCTTTACTGCTTATTGTCTTACGTAGGGTTTTTACTGTTTTTCAAAGTCCTATTCCTAAAACCCACATTCTGGTTGGAAAATAACTCATTAAACTTGGGAATATTATATATAATATAATATAATACTATACTAATAATATATATATAAATATATATATATATATATATTATATATATAGCTATATATATAGAGAGAAAGAGAGGAAGAGAAGAGAGAGAGAGAGAGAGAGCGAGAGAGCGCATATGAAAAGTCTTTTGTACTTATGATGAACAGAAATTTTATTAAACAATTAGTATATTAGTAAAATTTACAAAATGCGTTTTACATATATAAATAAAACTTTCACCTCCAGCCGCAAACATCCTGATGGTCCCCATATGGAAATGTAACATATTCCCCAGATATCTCATTTCTTATAGTTGTTATTATATAAGTTATTAATCTCTTCTTTGAATGTTCATCAAGATCTTGGTCGGTTAAAGCACGTATCTTGGAAGAAATTTTTAGATGAATAGGGAATGGTATCTTCATTTTAAATCGTTCCACATTGACTATAAATGTTTTAAACACATTGCATGTTTCCTTAATTTTCTCTATATGACCATCCAATATAGGTATCATATTATTATACTTTAATGTTATATCGAAGTATGTAATCTCGTGTCCCTCTTTCTTAGCAGCTGATGCTCTTACTCTGTAACCATAGGCGTCATCAGATGCATATACAATGCGGATTTTTGATGGATCACGTGGAGTGTAAGGATGTCTAGTCGAAAAATCTGAATTATAATTGACACATGTACACCAGGTTTTTAAAATAAACCAGCACCTTTGAATATATGTTATAAGTCCCATAGCTATACCTTTTTAAATGTATTACAAAACACAGCTATGGATACGATGGTTGGTTCTCAACTGAATATCATCTTCACAGGTTTGTAACCAACAACCTTTAAAAATACGTGACGTCATAAACATGATTTTTCCTGAAAACTTTATCTTTTCAGCTTTATATACAATGTGAAATTTTATGAATCATTAAAAATATATATATATCATATAATATATATATATATATATATATATATATATATATATATATATTATATAATATATAATATATATATATATATATATAATAATATATATATATATATATATATATATATATAATATATATAAGTTAAAGTATAGTAAAATGCAAGTTTTTTCATTTTAAAGCTTTTATTACATAATTAGAAACTATATAGTCATTTACATACATATAATTGGTAATTATTGTTGGTAATTGTTGGTAATTCATTAAAACACATATTTTTTAAAAAACATATAATGAAATAAATACAATAAACTCCACATAAATTAGAGTATGATGGTTGAACGGGGTAAGACATAGTTTTTATATAATTTACATTATTATATTTAAAAAATGAAAGGATATATTGATTATTCAATATAAATTTTAAATCCAAAGAATCAATCAGATGAACAATGCCATTTTTATCCCTATAAACAGAAATCCAGTGTCCTCCTGTTGTAATGTGGCGATGTGAAGTGTTGAACACGAAACCGGTATCCTTCTCTAGTTTTACAGATCCTACTTCGTTAATAGCGAAGACTCCTATAAATCGAGGTTCGTTTTTAAACACAGTTTTTATTTCTTCTTCATTCATCTTTAATAATTCAAAATAACGTTGCGTACTCTGTCAATTTCAATGAGCTGAGGATGTTCCAGATAAACCAGGACAGTGATTGGTGATTGTAGACTACCACTAAAGGAGAGACTTAACCCTAATGTACCCTTTCTTAAAATGTTTAAATGATTAGCGTTACAAGCTGAAAGGTCAGCGGTGAGATCGTAAGCATATAAATTACTATTCTTAGCGTATTCTTCAAGATCTATCCCTGTCCCGCTGTCATTGCATGAAACAGTGTTAGCTATTAGATCGTAAAAAGGTCGTGAACATAGAGATTGCGATCCATTGTATAACATTTCATAGTCCCCGACCGTAAGATTGGCCGTTTACATGTAGACTGATACCTCTAAGTCCAAAAGGGGTGAATTTATAGGCTGATTTTTTATAATTCCCTGAGTATGCTTCATGTTCAACAAGACCTATTATTACTTTCTGAGGCAGATTACCATTCACAATGTTGGGGATATTGATACTCGATAATCCCTGTGTAAAGTTAAACAACTTTGTTTCCACTCGTTTAATAGGGTACTTCGCTGTAGTGTTCAAGAGAGATTTTTCGATTTCCAAATGTCTCTGAGGTAGTAATTTCACTTTTCTAACATAGAGATAGGCTTCTAACAACTTGTAAACAGGTTCAGGACATACAGCCGTTGCAGCAGGTTTACTTTTTATTTTAAGAGCGAATTTAGGATTTGAACGGGTTAATCGAATTCTAGTATCTACAGCTGGTAGAATAAGTCTTTCTTGAGAGAAGATGTCGCCGTTTAAACGTCCGTAAAATTCGTATGTGTTCTTTGTGGTTTTACCAGCTTTATCTATATGTGCAGCCTCGTCTTTGAAACTATAAAAACCGCAAGACTGGAGATGAGACTGTTTAGCATCGTCGGAATAATTTAATAAATGTTTTATATATAACTTCTATAAGGATAATGTGCAGCTGATGCACCTAATGAAGTTTCATTGAGATACACTTCAATCTGATTAAAACAGGTATACAGGAAATTGGATTCTGTGTACACTATGTGATCGTCAGATGATGGAAGGTCTGTACCATCGGGTTTCGTCAGTTTCGTCTTCAGATATAAAAACACATTGGATAGATCTAAATACTGATCCGAAGTACCTGGTATATTGAACTCGAGAGGGACATCGGTGTTGGTAATTGAATGTATGGGGTTGATGCTGATGAAATTGGTTTCAGTTACACTAATCTGGGTGGGGTTCATTGAGAAGAGATCCAGTTCACTCTTGCAGCAGTCTGGACTAGAAGGATGGAGGAAATGCATCTTGTACGTGAGGGTGCTGACCGTATAATGAGCGGTTCGGTGGTTTAGCTTTTCTTATATTCGGTCACAATATGATGATGATGTTTATGTAAAAGATGCCAGTTAGTAATTAAATAGCAAATACATCATTGCATTTTTTCTTTTGAGGTCTTTTAGTCTTAACCTTTTTCTTAACGCATATTTTCATACGTTTTTTACCTTGACCCGTCATTTTGCGTCTTATTTTTCGCTTTACATCATCCAACATCTCATCTGAAACATCTGTAATTCGCCTTTTTAGGGACTCGCGAGGGTTAGCTCCTGTTGCTATATCCTGTAACGTATGCATCCCTGTTCGTATAGCTTTTTTACCTATATATTCACCGCCTCTTCTAAATAGAGGCATTGCACTTCTCCATAATTTAGAGAAAAATCCACCCAGTCCATACCCTCTTTGTAATTTTGTTCCAACGAATACCCTGTCGTTATACATTATTAACGGAGCTTCTATCAGGCACTATCTTTACACTGTGAGAGTAAGTTAATGAATGAATAAATATAACTAACTACATCACTTATATATAACCTTACACCTATCCTTATTTCTAGAAGGTTTTCTAACAGCATATATGGAAGATTTTCTACTCTGTTAAAAAAATAGTCCATCATGTTATAGTTAAAGTGTCTGTTTCTTTCTAATATGAACTTTACACAATAGTGTTCCGTCTGTGAATGAATATGTAAGAGTGTCTAGAGCTGATGACAGGTTTAGAAAAGGATATGAAGCGGGGTGGTCTAGAGAAGTTTTTAAGGTAGATAGTATAAAAGAATTTCCTAATGAGGGGTTGAAATTATATTATCTCAAAGATTTAGATGGAGAATCCATAAAAGGAGGTTTATAAACAAGAAATACAGAAATACGGATTCGATCCTGAGAGTAATATGTATAAAATAGAAAAAATATTAGGTTCAAAAGGTAGGGGTAAAAATAAACAGTATCTGGTGAAATGGGTGGGTTACCCTAACAAGTTTAATTCATATATAAAAGCTAGTGAAATCACGAAACATTAATCATTAGTCATCGTAATCATGGAGAGTGTAGATCATTTCTATTTAACTCTGCCATCTTCGGCATCTTTGGATCTACATCCTGATAATAAAGTTTCAGATTTTACAACCGAATTAATGAACCCTATTCAACTTAACAGAGATCTCTATGAGGTAGGACTATGCGAAATGATATTAGATGCAAATATTGAAAACCTCCCTCAGGCACGTCATTGGATAATGGTGTATAGAGTTGCAGATTATGTTAAATCTATATTAAAAATAAAAAAAACACATCCGATTTAAAACGTGTGACAATTAAAGGTTCGGAATATTTCTATGAAAAATTTGTGTTAAAACGAGGATATTACCGTTCAATCCATGACATCCACATTATTTAAACACCCAGTTTGCTGTAAGTAAGATATGTAAAGATTTAATATACATTATTAATAACCACCCGGGGGACAGGGTATTAATCACTTTAAGATCGACAACAGGAATGAATTTGAGAGACCCTGAAGTGTTCATCCTTAAACGTTCAGATTGGTTTCGGAAATGTGTGCATGAACACGAAGCTGTAGTAGAACATTCTACTGTTCTAAATAGACATAGTGGAAATAATGAACCTTCCCCCACTCTGAACAACAGTCTTAATGACTCAAACTTATCTCTCAATTATATATGCATTCCTTCGGAGATGTTACAAGATCAAGGGATGGCTTACGTATATACAGATATAGTTGACCATCAGTATGTAGGGAATACTAAAGCCCCCTTATTAAGGGTGGTTCATTTTCCTAAAAAGGGAAAGGTTATATCTTTTCCTAATGTTCATTACTTACCTCTCAGTTGTTCACATTTAGGGTCTGTACGAATGCATATAAAGGATGTCGAAGGTAGACCGTATCCATTCACAGACGGAACACTATTGTGTAAAGTTCATATTAGAAAGAAACAGACACTTTAACTATAACATGATGGACTATTTTTTTAACAGAGTAGAAAATCTTCCATATATGTTGTTAGAAAACCTTCTAGAAATAAGGATAGGTGTAAGGTTATATATAAGTGATGTAGTTAGTTATATTTATTCATTCATTAACTTACTCTCACAGTGTAAAGATAGTGCTTGATAAAAGCTCCGTTAATAATGTATAACGATAGGGTATTCGTTGGAACAAAATTACAAAGAGGGTATGGACTGGGTGGATTTTTCTCTAAATTATGGAGAAGTGCAATGCCTCTATTTAGAAGAGGCGGTGAATATATAGGTAAAAAAGCTATACGAACAGGGATGCATACGTTACAGGATATAGCAACAGGAGCTAACCCTCGCGAGTCCCTAAAAAGGCGAATTACAGATGTTTCAGATGAGATGTTGGATGATGTAAAGCGAAAAATAAGACGCAAAATGACGGGTCAAGGTAAAAAACGTATGAAAATATGCGTTAAGAAAAAGGTTAAGACTAAAAGACCTCAAAAGAAAAAATGCAATGATGTATTTGCTATTTAATTACTAACTGGCATCTTTTACATAAACATCATCATCATATTGTGACCGAATATAAGAAAAGCTAAACCACCGAACCGCTCATTATACGGTCAGCACCCTCACGTACAAGATGCATTTCCTCCATCCTTCTAGTCCAGACTGCTGCAAGAGTGAACTGGATCTCTTCTCAATGAACCCCACCCAGATTAGTGTAACTGAAACCAATTTCATCAGCATCAACCCCATACATTCAATTACCAACACCGATGTCCCTCTCGAGTTCAATATACCAGGTACTTCGGATCAGTATTGAGATCTAATCCAATGTTGTTTTTTATATCTGAAGACGGAAACTGACGAAACCCGAGGTACAGACCTCCATCATCTGACGCATCAATAGTGTACACGAATCCAATTTCCCTGATACCTGTTTAATCAGATTGAAGTGTATCTCAATGAAACTTCATTAGGTGCGTCAGCTGCACATTATCCTTATAGAAGTTATATAAGAACATTTATTAAATTATTCCGACGATGCTAAACAGTCTCATCTCCAGTCTTGCGGTTTTTATAGTTTCAAAGACGAGGCTGCACATATAGATAAAGCTGGTAAAACCACAAAGAACACATACGAATTTTACGGACGTTTAAACGGCGACATCTTCTCTCAAGAAAGACTTATTCTACCAGCTGTAGATACTAGAATTCGATTAACCCGTTCAAATCCTAAATTCGCTCTTAAAATAAAAAGTAAACCTGCTGCAACGGCTGTATGTCCTGAACCTGTTTACAAGTTGTTAGAAGCCTATCTCTATGTTAGAAAAGTGAAATTACTACCTCAGAGACATTTGGAAATCGAAAAATCTCTCTTGAACACTACAGCGAAGTATCCTATTAAACGAGTGGAAACAAAGTTGTTTAACTTTACACAGGGATTATCGAGTATCAATATCCCCAACATTGTGAATGGTAATCTGCCTCAGAAAGTAATAATAGGTCTTGTTGAACATGAAGCATACTCAGGGAATTATAAAAAATCAGCCTATAAATTCACCCCTTTTGGACTTAGAGGTATCAGTCTACATGTAAACGGCCAACCTTACGGTAGGGACTATGAAATGTTATACAATGGATCGCAATCTCTATGTTCACGACCTTTTTACGATCTAATAGCTAACACTGTTTCATGCAATGACAGCGTGACAGGGATAGATCTTGAAGAATACGCTAAGAATAGTAATTTATATGCTTACGATCTCACCGCTGACCTTTCAGCTTGTAACGCTAATCATTTAAACATTTTAAGAAAGGGTACATTAGGGTTAAGTCTCTCCTTTAGTGGTAGTCTACAATCACCAATCACTGTCCTGGTTTATCTGGAACACCCTCAGCTTATTGAAATTGACAGAGTACGCAACGTTATTTTGAATTATTAAAGATGAATGAAGAAGAAATAAAAACTGTTGTGTTTAAAAACGAACCTCGATTTATAGGAGTCTTCGCTATTAACGAAATAGGATCTGTAAAACTAGAGAAGGATACCGGTTTCGTGTTCAACACTTCACATCGCCACATTACAACAGAGGACACTGGATTTGTCTGTTTATAGGATAAAAATGTCATTGTTCATCTGATTGATCGTATGGATTTAAAATTTAATATGAAAAATCAATATATCCTTTTCATTTTTGTAAATATAATAATGTAACATTATATTAAAAACTACTGTCTTACCCCGTGTTCAACCATCATACTCTAACTTTATGGGAGTTTATTGTATTTATATTCATTATGATGTTTTTTTTTAAAATATGTGTTTTAAGAATTTGTAAATATATTTGATGCTAAAATTTGTATGTAAATGACTATATAGTTCTCTAATTATGTTAAATAAAATGCATTTAAAATGAAATAACTTGATTTTACTATCCTTTAAACTTATATATTATAATATATATATATATATATATTATAAATATATATATATACATATATATATATATATATATTATATATATATTATTATATATATATATATATATATTTATATCCATAGAGTTAATTGTATACAGAACATTGTATATAAAGCTGAAAAGAAAAGTTTTCAGGAAAAATCATGTTTATGAACGTCACGTATTCTTTAAAGGTTTTGGTTGACAAACCTGTGAAAAATGATATTCAGTTGAGAAACCAACCATCGTCCATAGCTGTGTTTTTGTATACAAATTATAAAAGTTTTTAAGCTATGCGGGACTTAATAAATATATTCAAAGTGCTGGTCTTATTTTAAAACCTCTGGTGTACATGTTCCAATACCAAACAAACCAACCGCCCCGAGCCTATAATTCAGATTTTTCCGACTAGACATCCTTACACTCCACGTGATCCATCCAAAATCCGCATTGTATATGCATCTGATGATGATGCCTATGGTTACAGAGTAAGAGCATCAGCTGCTAAGAAAGAGGGACACGAGATTACATACTTCGATATAACATTAAAGTATAATAATATGATACCTATATTGGATGGTCATATAGTATTAATTACAGAGAGCTGAAATATTTTTATTAGAATCATAGTCAATGTGGAACGATTTAAAATGAAGATACCATTCCCTATTCATCTAAAAATTTCTTCCAAGATACGTGCTTTAACCGACCAAGATCTTGATGAACATTCAAAGAAGAGGTTAATAACTTATATAATAACAACTATAAGAAATGAGATATCGGGAATATGTTACATTTCCATGTGGGGATCATCAGGATGTTTGCGGTTGAGAGGTCGACAAGTTTTATTCCTATACATCGCTAAACGCATTTTGTAAAATTTACTAATATACTAATGTTTAATAAAATTTTTTCTATCATAAGTAAAAAGGGACTTATTCATACTCCTCTCTCGCTCTCTCTCTCTCTCTCTCTCTCTCTCTCTCTCTCTCTATATTATATTATTATATATATATATATATATATACCTACTATATATATATAATAATATAATATATATATATATATAATATAATATATATTATTAATATATATATATATATATATATATATATATATATTAAATTATATTATATTATTTTTAATGAAGTTATTTTTTCCACCAGAATGTGTGTGTTTCGGATAGGAACTTGAAAACCAGTAAAAAACCCTTACAGTTAAGAACAAGTAAAAGCAGTTAAAACATAGCAGCGTAGCCAGGGCGAAGGAGGGGGGCTCTGGGGCTATTGCGCTACTGGCCTTATTGAGTTATAGCTTTTAGTAGAAAAAAAAATATGTCAATTTTTAACACGTGAACCAAGGGTTTCTGTTAAATAATTAAAAAAAAAAATTAAGAAAGTTTAAGTTATAAAATAAAATCAACTGTCTTCATGTACAGAAAAACGAACTTTACTTTGAAAAGAAATACAAAGTGGGTAGTAAACACTTTAATTAAAAAAATAAATATATTAACGTTACAACTACGAAATATATTTAGCGTTCGCGCAGTAATATTGCGGCCTGCGGGGCGCTCGCGTTCGTTTCCGGGCCGGGGGTGCGCCTGCGGGCGCGGGGCAACCCGCGTTCGGTTTTGCCAACCAGCGATCGTTTTAAGAGTTGAAACCGTGATTCAGCATAATGCATCTTCCTCACCGCTTTTTCTTCTTTTTCAGTAGAAACCCCTGAAGAGGGGGTTCTCAGACTCATTTGAGAGTTTGGGAACCTCAAAAATGAGATCTATGTATTAAAAACATAAATAAGTACACTAATAATCAAGATGCTTTAAGACATTTTTACTAATCGCACCCGCACACGGTTCCACACCGGTACGGTGTACCGGTACCTACACGATACAATCACTCATTTGACTCAGCCATGCGAGACCTTCTTTCTTTTCCTTCTTCTTCTTTTCCTACTGATTCATCTTCTTTCTCTTCTCTATGATTTTTTCTTCTTTTTTCAGGGGGACCCCCCTTCGAGAGGGGGGTCTCAAATTTTTGGGTTCTGAAACCCCAAAAAATGAATTCTACACCGTTGAAAACAGTAGATGTAGACACCTTCATTTGTTCTAATATGCTGGGTAGGCAGGCCTGCAATTCCAATTCGGGCACCGGCACACCAGCCTCCCGGCTCCGGACTTTATTTTTCTTTTCCCCCGGGGCGCCCCGCCCGTAATGGATGCGCCAATTAGTTTAACATAGCCATTCTATTTCATTTATTCTCTTCTATACACTCACCAATTTTCAGCTTTCTAAGTCCATTTTTTTAAATTTTAAGGGGGTGGGGCCCCCCAAACCCTTGACCGATACGCGACTTGAACACATGGATACAACAATGTTGCAACATATAAGGAAGACATACCAAGTTTGAAGAAGATACGATGACTCTAACACCTCTTTTGCTAAGATATGTCATTTGGTGTCATTTCTTACCTAATAAATGACCCCCACCGGGGGCCATGGGGACTCTGTCGTTCGGGAAAGTAACTATGGGAAATCTTATTTTTGAGACATTCTACCCCTGTTTGACACCCGTCATGATAGGTTTTTTGACGAAGGGTACGCCATCTATGAAAAACGCATGTTGGTTGCGTTCTAAAAACGCAACGGTTGAAACGCCACGCTCGGCAATAGACGCAATCGACTCGGCATGACCCAAAAACATACTAGACAACACCGAGCTCGGCTTCATAGCTCCAGAAATAAAAATGTTAGAAAAGGGGGTACTAGAAGGGCTAGAAAGGGGGGTGGGGGTACTA
>JABUQX010120787.1:15000-25000 GCA_015478945.1 Trachelipus rathkii | reverse complement strand
CTAGAGTCATCAACATGTAAATGAACT
This sequence comes from Trachelipus rathkii, assembly GCA_015478945.1. Lineage (NCBI taxonomy): Eukaryota > Metazoa > Arthropoda > Malacostraca > Isopoda > Trachelipodidae > Trachelipus > Trachelipus rathkii. Next base: position 24,973 of record JABUQX010120787.1, on the reverse strand, counting down.
GGTAGTGAAAGGACAGAGAGAAGGCCATTAAAGTAGATCAAAAGATTTGACGATAGAGCAGAACCCGGTAGCTCAGTGGTAGAGCACTCGCCAAACAAAGCGAGGGGTCCCAGGTTCGCAACTGGTTGAGTGGGAGAATGTGAACAATTCTCTCCTTAGGATTTTGCTTCGTCCTGCTCGGACGTTAATCGAGTACACCCCCTCCTAGATTAGGGCTCTGCCCGTGAGCGGTGGTGTTTATCTGTAAAAAGGAAAAAACCTTGAGGAACACCACCATTTATAGACTGAAGGAATGAACTATGGTCGTCTGCAGCAGCTGCTGTGGGACAATCGGAAAGGAAATTAGAGAGAAGGTTCCTGTAAGAAGGATAGATATTAGGGTTGGCCAAGCACCGGAATTTTGCGCACCGCACAGCACCAGGGTAAACGCACCACGCACCGCACCGCACCAAAAGTCATTTTTTTGTCGCACCGCACCGCATTCTATGTTTCAATGCGCACTATGGCGCTCCGCACCACGCACCGCACATCTATATTTTAAAAATTGCACCGCATCGGTACACTGAATTTGTGTTGCGCATCGCACCGCACCGCACCGCACCTGATGCGTCGGTCAACTCTACAGAAGAAGGAAATTTTTTGAATGATATTTTTGTTGAAAGCAATATCGAACCATTTTGGGAAGATTCAGCAAAATGCCAAATAGTAAAAGACTAAGAATTAAAAGGAAGGAATTAACTCTCTCTCTCTCTCTCTCTCTCTCTCTCCTCTCCTCTCTCTCTCTCTCTCTCTCTCTCTCTCCTCTCTCTCTCTCTCTCTCTACTCTCTCTCTCTCTCTCTCTCTCTCTCTCTCTCTCTCTCTAAGAGAATCAAGAGTCGAGCGATCTCTAAGAAAGTCAAACTAGCAACATATAAAATTTGAATATTGAAATATTACCAAATCATCCTGTTAAGTTTATATTCAGAAACCTTGACACTACCAAAGGTTGAAAATGGTCCCCATTTTTCCGTTGGAAGAAGGTTCAAACTGATCGGTACAGACCAGATTGTTTTCCACAAGTTTTGCGAACCATAGGAGTAATACCTTGGACTATTCACTTTTTTTGGAATTATGCTCAGATAGAGAGAACAAATAATTTTTTCGAAGAAATTACAATGTTAGGAATAAATGAGTTCGAGGGAGGTGGAGGAAGATGGAGGGAGGTGGAGGGGGTGGAGGAGGAGCAATGGCTCTGGAATCTTCAAAGGAGAATTCGAATAAAAGGTTTGAGCAAAGAGTTCAGCTTTAACATAAAATAAAATTCAGTTGTGCTGCGAATGAAACTTGAGGATGAAAAGAGAAGCAAAGTTAAACTTGACTTCTATGACAAAATTTCAAAAAGAATGTGAGGAAGTATAGAGACCAAAAAGTTATTGCATTTCTAGGGTAATAATTTATTTATTTATTTATTTATTTTTTTGTTCCTGAGAATTTTGCGTGATTTCGGAAAGATTACATGAGTTTTTGAAGTTTGAAGATTATAGTAATTCTTGAAGGAAATCCTTGTGACGAATAGTACCAAAAAAAATGCTGTTAAACTATCGTTAATGAGTTTTAATTGAATGGGGAAAAATATCAGTCATGCTTTTTGCAACACTCCTTGGGACATCACCCATCGAATCAGTTTTCATTCCAAGGAAAATCAAAGAAATGCAACCGCAGGTCCGACCATTAAAAAGTACCGAAGTTCTGTTTTGAATGTTGTTCTGAATAGAGAAATAGTAGAGTATTAGAATAGTAGAGAATTCTGAATAGAGAATAGAGAGTAAACGAATTCACCTGCTGTATCTTGAGAACTTGTTGAAACTATTGGTTGATCATTTGAGAAAAAGGTAAAAGTATGAGAATATTCTCTAGTATGGCGTTTAGGTAGTTAAAATTTTTAGGATAGTTAGTTGAATTAGGAGACAAATAATAAGAAAGATGAATATAGCAATTTATAAAAGAGAATAGAAAAATTAGAAATATTCAAATAAAAGACACGAGATCAGACAAGACCGTTTCGCAAATCCATACAATGTCCACCATTGGATAAAAATTGAGGATGCAGACAATAAGAGGGAACAGAGTATGCAGACAATAAGAAGGAACAGAGTATTCAGACAATAAGAGGGAACAGAGTATGGTTTATTTTTGGAGCGTTTAAAGCACCAGAGTTTCTCCTCAGTATAGCAGGTGTTCAACTAAGTAACCTAACCTAACCTAACCTAACCTAACCTAACCTAACCTAACCTAACCTAACCTAACCTAACCTATACTAACTCCTGCGGCGGTCTGTACAATAATTCAGCAATATATTGCATTAATAAAAAGTGAAAAACATATACTTGAATAAGGTGGATATTCCATGGCTGCACCAACCCCTTTTTAAGATATCGTCAAATCTCAAGCTATAATGAGGGAAAGGGTGAAAGACGAGCTAATTTGAAAACCAATCCCCTCACTCACTTCATGACTTGCATTATGTCACATGAATGTGTGGTTGTGAAAGTTATGATAATGGTGTGTATATGATGAGTGAAGTGTCTGCAAGTCAAGACAATAGATGCTTGCTCAAAGTCAAAAGTACAAAAGATGACCGTAGTTCACCCCAACACATCCTTATACTAATCCTTTTGGTACCGCACCCCTAAGAGGTTCCTTTCTGCTCCCACTCTAATTATATATATAATATAGTATATATATATATATATTATATAATATATAATATATATATATATACTATATATATATATTTCATATTCAACTTTAAATAAAAAAAATAAATATAATGTATATAATATAAAATAAAATATATATATATTTATAGTATATATATATATATATATTATTATATAATATTAAAATATATATAGTATATATATAAATAATATATATTATATATATATATAATATATATTTAAATATATATATATATATATATATATATATATAATATATTATATATATATATATATATAATATAATATTATATATATAATTATATATTATATATATATATATATACATATATATATATTATATATTATATATATATATATATATATATAATATTACTATGCGCAAAAAAAAAGACTGTTAAATAAAGTTTTTTAAGCAAAATGCACACAAAATATCCTATTTTTATGTCCTATTAAAAAAAATTAGAAAATATAAAAATTAAAATATAAGTAAAAAGAAAAATAAATAAATACAATTAAATAAATTTGGGATATGAATAAATATATGAAATGTAAAAATAGAATATATAAATTGAATATTATCTGGAAACTCAAAAAGCTATTATTATTAGTTATTATTATTATTATATTATATTATTATTATTATTATTATTATTATATTATTATTATATTATGTATATTATTATTTATTAGTATGTTTTTATTTATATTATCTTTTATTTTATTATTATTTTATTATTATTCTTTATTATTATTAATTATTAATAATAATAATAATAAAAGATAATAATAATATAATTAATATAATAAAATAATAATAAATAATAATAATAATAATAATAATAATATAATATTAATAATAATAATAATAATAATAATAATCATAAATAATAATAATAATAAATTATTAGAGGATAAGTAAGAATAACAGAAAATTATGCTTATTATGATTTTTATTATAGCTTATATTAATTATTATTATTGATATTATATTATTAGTTATTATTAATTATTATATTATTATTTTATTATCTATTCTTACATTTCGATGATTATGAGCATATTAACATTAGCTATATGATCGTGGATAGCGTATTAAGCAAGATATTAATTTATTAACAATAATAATAATAGAATAATAATCCCAATACTGAATAATTATTATTATTATTATATTATTAGTTGTTATACAGGCCACTGCTAGTATTAATTATTAATAATAGATGAATAATAATAAAAAATATAGAAAAAATGAATAAAATAATAATAATAATAAAATAAAAATAATTATAGTAAATAATATAATAGATAATTAAATAATAAAGTAAATTAGCAAGAAAAGAATAGTTATGATAGAATTAATAAGTATCAGCACTAATTGTTCTTTCTATGATTAAGTAATAATTTATACCTATCTCTAGGTTATACACAGTTTAAACTCAGCATAATAATAAATAATAAATAATAATAAAATATAAATATAATAAATATAATAAAATAATAATAATAAAATACAATAATAAATAATAATATAAAGAGAAAAGAGAAGAGAAGAAAGAAGAAGAAGAAGAAAGAGAAGAATAGAAGAAGAAGAAGAAGAAGATAGAAAAGAAGGAAAGAAGATAGAAGAAAAGAAGAAGATAGAAGAAAGAAGAATAAGAACTTTATAGAAAGAAAATATTTTTCCATGGTAATTAGGATAATTAGATTGTTTATTAAAGTAAAGAAATAAACTTTAATGAATATAATTTAGATCAGTAGGAAATATGAACATAATAAGATTGCCAACATGGGCTAAATCGAGCCTGTCCATGTTAAAGTAGAGTAGATAGTCAGTACAACCCTAGCCCAATTCATTATGATTAATACCCCACGCGGTTACCGACTGAGGCTTGCAAAATTCTACAAGAAAGTAGCCTAATAACAAACATACATACAGAGACTAATCACAAACTACCAAGCAAGCAAATTAACAATACTATACTCAAACACGTATTTTAATTAGGTTTATGATATGCGTCATCGTTTAAAGATGATTTTATGCAGTTAAATGGAATGAATAATAACGGTATAATAACTAATAACTAAAAGCCCGTCAGTTTAGTTTAGCAATTGTACACACAGAACTAATATTGATGACCGGCATCCATCATATTACCCCCCTTATCCAATCTTCTTTCTTTTTTTTAAATAAGCTGCAGGTGTAGTCACATCAAATTCAAGTAAACTCCGCGGAGGGAAAAAAGCAATTTTTTCAAACAATAAATTAACAAAAACCCTATTACTGAATGAAGTGTTCTTCCTTAAGTAAAAATGGCATCGCTTCTTGGAATTTCTTATTGTGTCCACCTGGTTTCCTCCCTCACGTCATTATGAAAGAATTATTGGTCTCAGTGTTTATGAGAGATGCAAATTTTGTGACGTTGTATTTTTATCTCCTATAAGAAATTGCCTTTCTGCAGAAATTATTTCTAATTCCTTCAACCTCACCTCATAGCTCTTATCCTCAAAGCCTGAAATCAACCTGTTGCTCTACATTGCACTCTTTCCCTCATATATATGATTTTTCTTCAATGAGGGGACCAAACTTGTATACACTATACTCTAATACTGGCCTAGAAACCTCTCAACTCTTGCTAATTTAATAATCTCTTGTTCTTTTGTAAAAGATTTGCTATTTCTTAATATCTTAATATCTTATTCAGCTCTATTTCTTGCTTCCAAACAGATTAGCCACTTCTAGAATTACTGAAATCACCCCAAATATTTTTTGGTCCACAGACCCAGAGTCTATCTCTTTCATAAATCACGTGAAATCTTCATTCGAAGATGATCTACCAAAGAAAAGACCGTTACGTTTTACTACAAAATTCAATGGTTAGTTAGGTTATGTTAGGTTAGGTTATGTTAGGTTAGGTTACTTAGTTGAACACCCCAAAATTTGCATCAAGACGTTGTTTCGAATGCGATAAATGCGATCCATCAGTTATTTCTTAACAGGCGTTGTCACTATGTGGTGTCATCTGCAACGTTAGAGAGCCTACGTTTAAGTCTGGTCCCAAATCATATATATATATATACTATAAATATATATATATATATAATATATATATATATATATATATAATATATAAATATAATATATATAATAATATATAATATAATAATATATATATTATATATTATGATATATATATATATATATATAATATATAACTTATATTATATATATATATATATATATATATATATATATAATATAACATAGATATGTGTGTGTGTGGTGTTGGTGTGTGTGTGTGTGTGGTGTGTGTGTGTGTGGTGTGATGTTGTGTGTGTGTGTGTGTGTGTGTGAGACCATATAGTGAACCCACCATTTGAACCTTGTGGAACTCTTCACTATTTTCCATGATTACTTGTTGCCACTTAGTATTACACACTGCCTTCTATCTCTCAATCACTCTTTAATTCAACCATGGCACCTCTCCACCTATATCACATTGTGATAATTTTTGCATCAGTCTTATGCTGAAGTCTAAATATATAACATCAACTAGATCTTCTTGGTCAATACAGTCAGTAATGTATTCAATAAATTCTAAAAGATGTGTCTGACGTGATCTACCCTTTTTAAAACCATGCTAGGAGTCATATAGTATCTTGTTATCTTCCAAATGTTTCTATATATGTATATATGACCTTTAGGTAACTTTTCCAAAACTTTTACAACCAGAGGTGTTAAGCTAACTGGCTAGTAGTTTCTGAAATCTTCCTTACTATATTTTTTATAAATAGGCACAGCGTATGCTGTTTTCCAGTTCTCTTGTACCTCCCCAGATGTTATAGATTGTTTAAAAATCAAATACAGTGCCTTTGCAATTTTGGTACTACCCTCCTTTAGAATTTTACCATGAATACCATCAGGACTTGCACCTTTACTTGGGTTAATGTGGTTCAGTAAAGATTTAATTTCTTTTTCCTCTTATTCTGATTATGTAAACCATTACATGCATACCGGAACTATCCAGTCCTTCCTCAGTAAACACTGATGCAAAGAAGTTATGAAAATGATAACCATTTCCTTATCTGAACTTTCTAAATTTTCATCAGTTTTAATTGCACCAATTGTTCTTTTCTTGCTTTTAAATTTCTTAAAGTTATGAACTTTTTTGAGTTCTTATTACTAATCCTTGCTAAGCTAATTTGCCTTTCTTATTGACTGGTAAAGTTCATTCCTAACTTTCTTATAATTTTTTAAACCTTACTCCCTCCTAATATCCTTCAATATTTTAAAATATTTACGATTTTCGTTGATTTTCTCTTTAAGCTCTCTTTTCCACTATCTAGGCTTTCTTTTTGCCACCCTATATTCGTCAAACTTTGCTTAAACCATTCACACATAACAAAAGCAATTTTGGTCTTTTAACCACATCCCAGGCAGTTATATTAAGCATGTCTCGAAATTTACTATAAATCACAGTGTTGAAAAATCTAAGATTTTTACCTTATTAATTGCAATTTGGGCCTAGATATCACATTCATGTCGTCTAATTATATTATGGTCACTAATCCTTAAATTCTCTTAAACTCTTTAACTCTTTAACTCTTTAACTCTTGCACTCTTTAACTCTTTAACTCTTTAACTCTTTAACTCTTCAACTCTTCAACTCTTTAACTCTTTAACTCTTTAACTCTTTAACTCTTTAACTCTTTAACTCTTTAACTCTTTAACTCTTTAACTCTTTAACTCTTTAACTCTTTAACTCTTTAACTCTTTAACTCTTTAACTCTTTAACTCTTTAACTCTCTTTAACTCTGACCTCATCCAAAATGCTTTCATCTAACAGCGCTCTTTGTCTTGTAGGTTCATGAACCACCAGACTCTAAAAGTTACTTTTTCAAAATAAATAACAATGTCTTTAAAAAAATTATATACAATTTGTAAATTTGTGAATACAGAACTTCTATGATTCATATTGAACAAAGAATCTAACTGAGTGTCAGGAAAATTAAAATCTCCCATTGTGACTATATATTATTATTATTATTATTATTATTATTATTATTATTATTATTATTATTATTATTATTATTATTATTATTATTATTATTATTATTATTATTATTATTATTATTATTATTATTATTATTATTATTAGTAATATTATTATTATTATTATTATTATACCTATTTTTATCCTATTAGTTTAGTGATACACCCTATTTTTGGGGTTTTGCTATTGCAATAATATTTGAAAAATTTATGTAAGTATCAATAAACTTTGTTGTATTCCTATATTTATCTTATATTTATTACAACACATGTTCAACTCTTTATATAAAGTATATAAATTATTTTTAACGATATCCCATTTACTACATAATATTTATCAGTATTATCCTAAAGTATAGTCTACTGTCCTTTTAAAAATTTTTAATTGCATTTAATATTCCATTTACTCCATTACCTTCCAATACTTTCTCTATAACTTCCGTCTTTGAACATCGTCGAATGCTTAGATAAAAGGAAGCATTCGGAAACATCTTTCTCGTTTTCTGATAATTTCTCAGCCACCATTTTCAGAGAAACCAATACATTCCCAATCCCCAATCCCCAATCCCCAATCCCCAATCCCCAATCCCCAATCCTAATCTTTTATCTGTAATATTCTGAACTTTTTCTATGCACTTGTCCATATAATTTCCCTATGATATATACTCAATTTGTTTATTTTTTTTGGAAATATCTTTTTCGGATAAATTGAAATAATAAAACAGGAGTCTTGCCAATCATGTAGTACCCCACACTTTTCGAAGCATATATTTAATACCCTTATCAATAACCACTCCATGTCCTAACATCTCCATTTTTAACATTTCATCTTGAATATCATCAAACATGAAGAATTTCCTCACTTCTTTCTCTTCAGAACATTCACGATATCATTCTTTGTAATAAGTGACACATTTTCACTCGTAATTACTTTTTCTCCTCTAATATTTTCTTCTACTAAACTTCTACTATACCAGTATTTAGACTGTATTACAATCCATACATTCTATTTTATATACCCCAATGTTGTTATTTTTTACCCTAATCAAAGTCGGTTTTACACTAAATTAGAGCCTCTTTAAACTTATTTCGAAATTGTTTATTTCCTTCCAAAACCATTTACTTTTTTGAGATCAGTTTGCAACTATCTTTCCACTTGAATAGGGCTCTGCCCGTGAGCGGTAGTAAAAAAAAATAATAATAAAAAAATAGCTTTTCTATTTTCTTTGAAGTTGTCAATTAGCACCTTCATAATATTTTGCATTCCCAATATTTTGCTAAATTACCACTAGCCAAATACTTGGCCTATTGCAAAAAAAATATTTTATCTCTAATTAATATTTTTTTAAAAATTAGGCCATTCCAAACAATTACTTTTTTTCGACCCAATTTTATTCTAGCACCATATATTTTCACTGTAGTCATACGATATTGTACCTTTAATATATATATATAATATATATATATATATATATATATATAAAAATATATATACTATATATACTTATATATTATACTATATATATATATCATCAGAGGTGGGCGCGCAAATTTTAGACACTTTAGAGCGAAAGGCAAAGCGCCAAGGTTGGAAAACTAGTCCGCAAAGCGCAAAGCGCACAATTTTCAAAAAAATTAGGTCCGCATGCGCAAAAGCGCACATGTCCGCAAATCAAATTTTTTTAAAAAGAACAAATTTAGGAGCGCAAAAAAAAAATATAAAAAATAAAGCGCAAATATTTAAAGATGAATTATTTTTAAATTTTTATTGAAAAGAGGCAAAAATAGTATAACAAAAAAATGAAGAAAGATTTGTAATTCATTATTCAATATCTGTGATCTCTTCCTCCTCGCTCTCCTCTTGCAACTTCTGAATAGGGTCATATTGCCTTTAATATAGATAAATTTTTTCAAAATTGATGGATGCCATGGTTGCCCTCTTTGGTCTTAGAATGTCAGAGCCTTGACTAAACAACCTCTCCACGGCCGCTGAGCTGAGTAATGGGGTATTATACTTAATAAACAAGTCCACCCAGACCTCCTGGTATTCACACGGAAACAGGTTCCTAGTGAGAGGGGTACTGTGTTGAACATTTACTGCAGCCCGGCTATCCAAGATTTGTCCCAACTTCTCCTCCAGAGGTGTCTGCTGGATATATGGACCCTTCAGTTTCTGAAATATTTAGAAATGGTATCAAG
>JABUQX010120787.1:5000-7500 GCA_015478945.1 Trachelipus rathkii | reverse complement strand
AACTTGGGAGGAGTTTTTGAAAGGGAGATATAAAGAAGTTGAGTTCTTAAAGAGTTGAATTTTACAAGGTTGCTGTGACCCCACCGGCAAATCTCATCCAGATCCACAAGAATAGAATCGGAAAGTTGTAGACATGAGGCAATTCTAGATGCAAAGGAATAGGCATATTTGAAATGAGTGGAAGAATGGAGAGTTGAGTCATCGGCGTAAGAATGAACAGAGTTAGAAGTGAAGCTGAAAAGATCGTTGATGAAAAGTAAGAATAAAGTTGGAGACAAAACAGAACCTTGAGGAACACCACAATTAACGGGAAAGGAGGAAGAGGTTGCTCCATCAGCGAGTGCTGATATGGAGCGATCAGAGAAAACTTAACAAAAATAAGCAAAGAGTAGGAGGAAATGCAAAGGAAGGGAGTTTAGAGAACACTGACGCTTGTCACACTCGGTCGAAAGCTTTCGATATGTCAAGCGCCACCACACAAGACTCCCCATAGTCCTTAAGGGCAGAAGACCATAAGTCAATAGGATAGGAAATTATGTCACCAGTTGACCTTGAGCGACGAACGCCTACTGATGATCTGAAAGAAGGGAATGAGACTCCAAATGATCCAGGAAATGAGAGTTAAGAAGAAATTCAAAGATTTCAGACAGAATACAAGTGAAAGCTATAGGACGATAGTTTGAAGAATCATAACGGCTACCCTTTTTGGGATCGTCTGAACATATGCTCTCTTCCAGAATTGAGGTAAAGTATTAAGTAATAGTATTAAGGCATAGAGAGTAGAGCTGAATGAAGATGGGCGCCAGCTCAGTGTCACACTCCCTCAGAACTCTTGGAGGAATGCCATCCGGACCAATAGCCTTCCTGACATTCGTAGATCTCAGGATCTCATACACTTTATCATGTGTGATTGCAGGTAGAGACATGGGATACCTGAGAGGAGAAGGAGTAGGAGGAGGGATGCCAGAATCGTCCAGGGTGGTTAGATGAAAAAAGGAGGCTGAAGACATTGGCCTTCAGAGCGAATAAAAGTAGGAAAGGCAGATTTACAAAAGTTGTTAGAGATGTTTTTGGCAAGAGGCCAGAAATTTTTATCAGTAGGAGAACCAAGAAGGTTGGCACACTTTCTTTTAGTAAAAGTGCGCTTAGCTTGTCGAATAATACCCCTGCAACGATTTCTATCAGAATGAGAATTAGTAAAAATGATAGGAGAGCAAGTGTTTTTCCATGCCCAATACGTGATGTCTCTATCCTGAATGGCACGAAAACAGTATCCATCGAAACATGGATTTTGGAGAGAGAAAGATTTAGTTGAAGATGGAATGAACCTGCTCATCCCATCGATGATTTTGGCCTCTAACTTTTCAGCAGTGATCGAAGTGTCCTGAGAGGCAAAACATCATTTATTCCAAGAATAGTTAGCAAAGAAACGACGCAGGTTTCAAGCTAAGTTCCTAAGTTAATAAAAATACTTTTAATTTCCTAAGAGTTTGTGGAGATTTCTTCGCCAACATTGACACTAACATTAACATTGTTAGTACCACGAAATGATTTAATTAAACTGTTATTAACACTCCAGTATGCTTTGCTTTCATTTTTAACTTCATTCAACCCTACAGTAAATACCTGATGCTAGGTGGGGTGACCTTGACAGATCTGATCTCCTTCATTTTAATTATAATATAATATATTATATTTTATATATATATATATATATTATATATTATATTATATTATATAATATAATATATTAAATATGGTTGTTTTCGGTACTTCAAAAACTCAACCTACTTCTGTCCTTTTTTTTGTAATTAAAAGTTTACACCTCAAGGGCATAGCCCCATTATAGGAAGGGGAACTTCTCTAGGCAATTTCTACCTAGGATCCGGCCTAGGGATCGAACCCGCACCCTTGCCATGCGACTCTGGTCGCTCTACCGATTCTTTTGTATTTTTTTTCGTGATTATTCTTGGAAGAATCCCATTGTTCTTCTCACCAGACATGTTATTAATAGGTTTTGTTGTGCTGAGGCGTTTATACAAAATTCTTCACATCACTCTAGTTGCATAGTTGCATACTCTTGATAGGGGGTGTTTTTCGCCCTTGTATGGAGTACGCGTCAAATATCTGGGGTGATTGCACTCACACAGCTCTACTTGAAAGGATGAAGAGTATGACTTTTCGAGTTATCGACTCTTCCATCTTCAGTGGCTCACTTTAAATCTTTTTTCTTCCTTTTATATATATATATATATATATATATATATATATATATATATATATATATATATATTATAGTTATATATTATATATATATATATATAATTATAATATATATATTTAGATATATATATAATATATATATTTATTATTTATATATATAGTATAATATATATATATATTATATATATATATATATTATTATATACACGCTAAAAATCGGTCCCTCAGTGCCGGACTGACATGTCGGATGACGGCAAACTGTCACGCAAGCGCATTC
>JABUQX010120786.1:0-15000 GCA_015478945.1 Trachelipus rathkii | reverse complement strand
TCCAAATCCCATTTCCTTCCTTACTCTCTCCCACCCCTCCTTCTCTTGCCTTTTTTTATTAACTCTTCAGAACATCTTACTCCGATTCAAAATTTTCGTCCTTTCCTACACCATATCCTCTTTTGCTCTTTCTTCGCCCTCTCCACCGCCTCTTTGCTTCCACCTAACCCTTCTAATAATTCCTCCCAGCTATCTTATCCCTAACTTCCAACCATCTTCACATAAGCTCCTTTTTCCTTTCAAGCACCTGCCTTCCCCTCCTCACTCCACCATTTCACTCCCTTTCCTTCTGCTGCACCCACCCTTTTTACTCCACTACCCTTCTAGCTTCTTCACATAACTGCCCTCCTAATCTCTTCCACTTATCCCCTCCACCCTCCACCATTTCCGTCCTCTCACGTTTTCTCCACCTGCTCCTCCATACCTCTCTACTCCTCTTGCCATACTACCTTCCTCCATTTTTCCACCTTTTCTTCCACTCTCTTCTTTTCTCCCCTTATCCTCAGCCGTCACCGGTCTTCCTCCCCCCTTATCCTGGCAATCCCAAATGTGATCCGATATCCCCCGTCCCCGCCCCTCTAAACACATTTAATCTAATAATCTACATCTATCTTTCCATTTAACACACACACATAATCTAGTATCGCCTTCCCCCCCGTAATCTCACTCTTCCATGTATACTTTTGATTTTCACTTTTTTGAACCACGTATTCCCCACAATCATCCTTCTTTCGACACATAACTCTATCAGACTTTCTCCATTCCTCTCTCCTACCCCAAAAGGTCCTATTATTCTTCCTACCTCCTCCCTTTCCCACTCCTGCATTCAAATCTCCAAATAGACAAATTTTATCATTTACCCAAAACTTTCCCAACACTCATTCAACTCTCTCCAAAATCTTTCTCTCTCCTCCTCTCCTCCTCCATTCACTGGTGCATATGCACAAATACACCCAACATTTCCCCCCGGAATTTCACTTTAACACAAATTATCCTAGAACTCACCTGTTTACACAATCTCACCTTGTCCCACATCTCTTTCCTCATAACTATTCCACCCCCTCGCCCTACTCTCGTGCTCAGCCCCGAATACCATACCCTTGTTTTTCCGAAAATGCCAACTCCCTGCTTCCCTTCAGTTTCTGTTATCCCTAACACATCCAACCTTTTTTCCTCAAACATCAACCCCACTTCCTCCCTCTTCAAATCCTCGTTTACCCCTCTCACATTCATACACCCCACCCTAATTACCACTCTCCTCCCCATCTTTCCCTATTTCTATATATAACTCAATCAGGCTGTACGCCTTTACGGGACCCCCACCTTAGGTGCTTCCACTCCCTCAGGCTACCATACTCTGTTCAGAATTTCACTACAATAGCAACAAACGTTAATAATTAAAATACACAAAAATCAACAATATATTAAAGTTACCAAAATATACAAATATATGCTAAATATACCCAACAACTACAATAATAGTAAAAAGGTTAAAATAATAATTAAAAAGGCAAACCCTACACTCTATAATTATATATTTTTTTTCTTTAATATTTCAAATTCTTGATAAATTTTTGTATATGGCATCCTCATGATTAAAATTCCCCAAATCAACCCCAATTTACAATAACGCTATTACAAATTTACAAAAAAAAAAAAAAAAAAAAAAGGATTTTTTCAAAAAAAAAAAAAAAAAAATAACACAAAAAAAAAAAAGCAAATAAACAAAAAAAAAAATACATAATTTAATAAATTTAACTCAAATTTAAAACCTTTCCTCGCAAATTTGTCTTCGTAGGAAACCTTCTGCCGACCTCAAATTTATAGAATACAATGTTTACGTAAATAAATTCTATTAAATGCTCATATTTCCGCAAAATAAGCGGCAATGCTCGTGCAACACTTTAATTAAAGACAAAATAAATCAACCAATGATAAGTTTATAGACACCAATATTATCAACTCACAGTATCGCCAAAATTTGGTTTAGTCGAAAATAGGCAATAATAGGTAATAACACACAATTACGTTACCTTAAATTTTCGGATCTTACTCAATACAGCAAGCAATGCTCACGAAACTAATTATGTTTTAAACACCCGATCCTTTACGCACATCACTAAAGGATTTAGATAACTTACAATGTTCCATCGAAAATACTTAATATCACCACCAAGTTACAAACTGCATTTTCCTTCTTCGTTTGATCTATATTTCCAATCTGTTTACCAATTCAATCCACGATTTGACCCCATCAACAAATGAGGCAGTGATCCATCCAATTCGTAGTTAAAATAAACTTTTAAGTTGTCACTTTTCCGTTTATATCTTGTACGGATTATCTGCTTTAGTGACGATCTTGAATATTATCACGTACCTCTCTGTAAATTGTGATTTTACCGATCTTGAAGTTGTGATTTAAATTTCTAGTAGTAGTAGTTAAATTATTTATTTATTTCTACTCTGTTATATGTAGATTTTAAACTAAATCACAAATAGTAAAAACGTTTTAGTAATCATTACTAGATGGAATTTGCAAAATAGTGCAATCACACGAATTGAGATTGTGTAATATATCAGAGTAACAATCTCCACAGAATGACTTGAAGTTGTGATTTAAATTTCTAGTAGTAGTAGTTAAACTATTTATTTATTTCTACTCTGTTATATGTAGATTTCAAACTAAATCACAAATAGTAAAAACGTTTTAGTAAATCATTACTAGATGGAATTTGCAAAATAATGCAAACACACGAATTGAGATTGTGTAATATACCAAAGCAACAATCTCCACAGAATGACATCTATATAAGATTGTTAAAGTCTTTTAATTACGAGGACTATTTTTTTTAGCACGTCCTTCTCGATCAAAAGCTCTGGACCGAATATCATATATGCAACTCAAAATTTGCATATTTAAGAATAATATATATATCATATATATATATATATATTATATATTATATATATATACTATGATTATATATACTCATTTTATATATATATAGTATATATCTATATTGTTTGTTTAAACACAAATGGTTGTTTTGCTTAAACCAAACCAATAAAATCATTTGTTTTTATCTGTTTTTTTTTTTCCTTTTTTTGTTTTTTTACTTTTTCTAATAAACAGTAACAGAATAGTGCTATATTTAATGCATCCTAATTACATATTCATATATAAATAATATGTTGTGAGGAAAAACATTTGTAATTCACTTATAAAAAATGGTGAATGGTAACTCAAAACAGTCGAAGCACAATGATTGAAAAAAACGTATAACACTTTTAATATTTTTTTTCTTTGTAGTTGTAAAATAAAAATAAAATTATTAAAAAAAATATTAGAATTATGTTACAAAGTTATACTCAAAGTGAGAGAAGGGAAAATATTTCCATGCAGTATTATCTTTCCAATCTTTCAATGTATTACAAATTATACAGTTACACATTTTGATTACTATTTTTCCATAATTTGAAATTGCTGATTGAACAAGAATAATGTTTACTATTGTGTAGAATTTTTATTTTATTTTTATTTTTTATTGGATTTAGAATTATGTAATATATAATTATATATTATAAATATATATATACATATCATATATATAAATAAATATATATACTATATATATATACTATATATATATATATAAATATATATATATATATACTAGTCAATAATATGCATGAAATGTATCATATAGAAAAAAGACATACATTTATGATATATATTATTTACAGAAATAGATAAGGCTTTTGGAATAAAACCTTTGGCAAATTGGAAATCTCTGTAACATAGTAGAAGTTGACATTTATTCCTTAACCATTATTACATTGGGCTATTAGAATTCATATATATATTTAACATCAAAATGTCTGAGCTTTAATACTATTAATTACTCATGGATAAGCCCAGCCAAAAAGATTGCCCACACAATTATGCCCACTTACCTCTGAGCCTCGCCAAGCCTGTCAAATGCATACACAATAAACTTATTAGGTTCAAAAGCAGACAGTAATTCTCATAGAAAACTTCATTAACATTAAAATATATATAGTCAATTATTAGTGCCCGTTCATTTTATTAGTAATTGCAGCCTTTTTCATACTACAAAATACACTAAAGAGGCCTTGAGAAACTAACGAAAATATGCATATAATGAGCCCCAATAAGCGTTGCATTTAGATTTCTAACTCAACTATGATCTCAATTAGAATCAACAAATGAAAATTGAAAATACAAAATGCATTTCTTACCTGGATTGGAGTAATTTTCTCCATTCGTGATCTTTTACCCGATAGAGGATTCTTTTGCCTTGCTTCCCATCCCACACATGCCCCAGACTCTCCAGAGGCAGAAATGTTATCAAGACTTCATCACACACTGGGTTGGAAAAGACCCCCTCGATAGAACTATTTTTCGCAGGCCCTATAATACATAAAAAAAACGTACTGAAGGCTCGATTATTAACCCAAATCTTGACCCAAATAATGGTAAAGGGGTCTCAAGATGGTCATCACTTGTAAAAAATCAGGTGATAAGGTAAATAGCAGAGCCTTTAAAGGACAGAGCTCGTAAAAAGGCCAGCTTGAATGCAGCAGTAGAGCTTGCTCTCATCCGAAAAAACAAATTTAAAACCCTTAAGCTGCTTAGGTTATCATATTGGTGGCATGGGAAAATTAAATAATTTTCTGTACCAACCGAGGTTAATCTATAGAAATGCAATTTTTAACTGAAGATTTTCCCATAGTTTAATTTTCCCCAATATATTAAAATTATTTAATAAAGTAAATATTAAAGTACATATTTTGTACATTGCCCCCACCAAATTAAAATTTATGCTTTATGTATATACATAAATTTTAATAAATTAGTCCATATTAAAATAATAATAATAATAATAATAATAATAATAATAATAATAATAATAATAATAATAAATAATAATAATAATAATAATATCATTGAGTATACTGTAGACTACTGTGTGTATGTTTAATTTACAGTATATCATACCATTAATAATTACAAAATTTACATTAAATTATCTTTACATAGCTGCTTATTAATTTCTTGACATCTTATTGCTGATTTCCTTTTGATTTTACATTCCTCCTCCTTCTCCTTTACCAGAATGTCATTTTCTTTACTATTTAGTTCTTCATTAACAATAGCATTTTTCAATAACATTACAATATCACTTGCATGTCTTCTTATCTTTTCCCCTGATGACTTTTTAACACATACTGCAACTGTCTCTCCTAAAGAGTTTGTTTCAACATCATCTATTATGCCCATAGAAAAAAGTATGGTTTACAAAATGGTTGCTTTATTGCAACTAAATCACCCTTTTCACGTCGCTCGTGTTTTTTAGATTTATACCTAAACTTTTTATCTGTGCTTATTTCTTTAAGGTTCTGCAAAAATTCATTATAATATAGCTCATTTAATCTTTTTCTTACCTTTCTAAAAGTTTCATATTTTTTATTCAAAAATTCTAATCTATTCTCAGATGGTAACCAAGAGGATTCTACATCTTCAGTAATATGAAGATGGGGAGCTATTATTAAATTAGGAACATCATACCCTTTCAGAAACAGTTCTGGTGTAATAACCGAGGGGACAAATGGGTCTTCATCAGGATTTCTCAAAGTAGTTTTAAAAGCAATTGGCCTTTTATTAATAAGCATATTAAACTCCTTGACTAGTAAATAAAATTGATTATAAGGTAGAATATTTTTGGAAAATGAACTATAAATTGTATTTTTTACCAACTTTACCATAGACTCTACAGTACCTCCTAAGTAACTAGCTCCAGATGGGTAAGGTGAAAACTCTAATATTTTAATATTTCTTTCTTTAAGAAAGTTTAAAACTTCAACATCCTTCAGAAATTCTTTAATAATTTTCATAGAGCTAATTATGGATGTACCTTCATCACTCAATATTTTCTGAGGTTGACCCCATTCAAACACATGTATTTGAAAAGCTCTCAAAAAGGATTCAGTATCAACACTATTACATACTATAAGGTTAACTGCTCTTGACCAGAAACATGTCAAAATTAATATGTAAACCTTTACAGTTGCTTTATTATCATTTTTTACTAAAAAAGGACCAATATGATCCAATGCTAGTTCTCTAAATGGAACCTCCAATGGATTTATACGGTAATCCTTAAAAGAATTTTGATTCAAATTTATACTTCTTCCATACAATTTTTTGCATATTATGCAAGATTTTATAATTCTTTTTATTGCACTATAACTAGAAGTGATATAAAACTCTTTTCTAAGAACAGACAATAATTTATAAATTCCAGAATGTTTTAGCTTAATATGTTGCTCCATAACTATAATTTTTGTTAATGAACAATTTTTTGACATTAATATTGGACATTTAATTGTAAATTTTGCATTCAAAGTGTCCAATTTACTTTTAACTCTTATTAAGCCTTTATTGTCTACAAATAAATTTAACTGAGCTACCAATGGTGGCTCTGCAACAGATAAAGGATTTTTAAAATATGAAACAACATCTGGGAATGATTGAGCTTGAGCCTGTCTTATAACTACACTACAGCTATCTGAGTACAAACACTGGGAATCATGTGCTAAGGATGGAAATAAATGGGGTTTTAATATATGTACTCTTACCATCAACTTATGAATAAATAGCCTAACAAAATGCATTATTTTACATAATTTTTTAAAAGAAGATGTTTTGTCAAGAGAAATTATGGGCTGAACAACATCATTTGGCAAAGTGTTAACATAATAAATATCAGTATTATATAAATTGCCAGGAACCACAAGAGTATATTCTTGGGGTAGATCACCAAAGTTAGGCCCTGAAAAATAATTACTACTACTAAGTACCTTAGCTGAAATAGCACGTGTAACACAGTCAGCTGGATTTATTTTACCACCTATATGATAAAAATGAACAGGTTTTTTCTCACATAATTCCACAATAATATTCAGTAAATTATTTATTATATTACCCTTTCTTTCAATCTTATCATGTTTTATGCATCTTTTTATCAACCAATTTAGGACTATAGTAGAATCAGTATATAAATGCAGAGTATTAATACCAACAGGGCAAAATGCAGTTGTTAAGTCTTGATATACATCCATTATACACTGAACACCCAACCTAACAGCACTCAGTTCTAAAACAGGGATGGTTTTATCAGTACTCTTCTTTGGGATAATTTTATTTTTTGCTGAAAGAAATTTTACCTCATTACCTGATACTGATCTTAAATACAAGACAACACCTATTAAATCCCTACTAGCATCAACAAATCCAATAAGGTCATAAAAATCTGAGCGTTCTCCCAAGTACCTGGGAATTACAGGAAACTTACTTGCATTGTACTGTTTGCATATTTTTATCCATTCTTTTATCATACTTTCTTCCAAATTACTATCCCATGAGATGGATTTATTATTCTGTAATTCATTTAAAAATAGCTTGGCCCTATTTTTTGTAGGCAAATAAATTCCTAGTGGATCATATATACTATTAATAGAAGCAAGAATAGTTCTTAATGTATTTGCTTTATCATTCAAGAATGTAAAATTTATTTCTAAACTATCCCTTTCTCTATTCCATAATAAACCAAGCAGTTTAACAGTACTTGAAAGTTTTTCATTCTCTTGCTCATCAATATAGGCCTGCAAATCAGGAAGGTTGGTTGCAAATTGTTGCAAACAAAATCCAAACTCACTAAATATACCCTGACTTTTATGGTAAGTCAGCCACACATCACATTCATAAGAGGAGGTGTATGCTAAATTATCCATATAAGCTAATGAATAAAGAGACTTTCTCATATCAAATTCAAAGCTGTCATACAAGTCAACATGCAAAATCAAAATTATATATAATGCCACCATTAATACACTCGGTGAAAATCTCATACCAAAAGGCAACCTTAGAAACTTATATGCAATGACATCTAAATCTTTACTTTTTATATCTTTAAACCATAGAAAATAAAGCTTCTCAGTAAATTCCTCATGGAGCCTAATCATATGAAAGGCCTTCACCAAATCATATACAATTAAATATTTATCAAACCTCATAAGAGTTATAGCAGTAGGAATAGATTTATTAAGGTTAGGTCCAGGTAAAGATACCTGGTTGTGAGAAAGATTTCCCTTTCCCTTTTCACACAAATTGGACATATAAACTATTCTGCATTTGGTACTTTGGGTATTGACTCTAAACACAGCTTTATGTGCCAAAAATGATACTTTATTATTGTTCTTAAGATTATTTAAATTATTTACTTCTTCAATAATACCAGCCCTAACCTGATCTTGTATCACTTGGTCATATTGTAATAATTTATCAAAATCATGCTCTAAACTTTTATACACTGATTTTAAAATTCCTAGTGCTAAGAAAAAATTATTTGGTAATTGAGCAATTATTTTTTCATTAAAAAGTGCTGGCATTATTAAGCGACCATCAGAATGTCTTTCAGTATTATTTATAAGATAATATATTAATTCTTTATCTTTATTTGAAAACCTCTCTCTCTTATCACCATATTCAATATCCAAACAGTCATTTAAAAGCATGTCATCCATTTTTGGGTCATCATAATTAGTATATAGAGCATTGGTTTCATTTAAATAATCCAATTCATAACTCTCATTCAAATTTATACCTACTTTTAAGTTCTCAGCCTCTTGTCAAATACTTTCATCCTTCTTAATGTACTTTTCTAGTCCATCAAAGCATTCTACATATTTGTCCAATAAACTAAGATATTTAACATTACTCTGCAAAACAGTTAAATCACCACCCAACATAAATCCAAGAGAAGTATAATACAATAAAGAAAGATTATTTTTTCTTCCAAAACTACATGAATGTACAGGTAGTACATACAGCTCATTTATTCCAAGCAAAATATCCACATCCTCTCTCTCTTCAATCAATTTGTCTGCCAAAGCAAAGTTATGGTCCTTAAACCTATCAACTATAGAATTTAAGTTTTGAATACTGATTTTAGACCTTATTTCAGGTACTACAATAGCTGGTATGTTATTTAATTTATTATTAATATTTAACTTTAACTGCACCACAAATGTCCTATAAAGTTGACTTGAATTGAAACCATTTACCTTAATTACTATATTTTTTTCAAGTACAACATATTTAAATCTTTTCAAGCTATTAAGTGCAATAAATGTACTCATAGAAGCTGAATCATATATTATTCTAGCACACTTGTCTTCTATAAGAGCAGAAAAGGTAGGAACTATTATATTCTGTGGGTTCTTTGTTAACATGCAATTAACCTCTAAAATTTCATCTATATTGGAAACATGTTCTAATTCTATTGGATTTACATTAACTTTAACTTCTTTAGTTTGGGAATCATTTTTTAAAGGCAATTTCTCCTTAGTGTCATCATTAACAGTCTTTTGTTTTTTAATGCATAAAAATTCAGCATGAAAATAATTACAGTTCTTACATTTACGAGAGAATTTACTCCTACAATTTTTATAATAGTGAAAAGGCTTTCCACACTTCGTACAACCTTTAAATTCTATGATTTTCTTAAATTTATCCTGAGGGCTTTTAAATTTAGGACAACTCCAAATTCTATGATTTTGCCAGTCATTACTTTCTGCCAGCTGACAAAGCCAACAGCCCTTATAAATATCAACTTTAACCTTTTTATCATTAGCAGTATGAGCAGCAAGAGCAATAGTGTCTTTAACTTCTTTGACAATGTTTGAACTTTTTGTATCATTAACACTATTATTGGAAACATTTTTAATTTCACCTATTCTATTAATCATTTCACAAGAATTTTCCAAAATTTCATTTAATGATGGTTTAGACTTATTTACTATACCTATATAAATATTTTTATACTTATCACCTAAACTTTTCCAAATAAAGTACTGAGCAAATAAATCACCATCTATCTTTAATCTATTCATCTGAGCAATTAAAGTTTTTGTTTCACTAAACCAATGATAAGGGTTTTTAGGATTAAATTTTAAATTTACCATTTTATCAATAACACAATATATTTGTTGTAATTTATCAGAAAAAAAGTTAACTAATAATGACTTTGCAGTTTCATACTCTGTACCATTAATGTCTACCGATTCTATAAGTTCACGAGCTGGACCCGATACTTGTCTAAGTAAATAACCATATTTTTCAAAAGAAGTATAGTTATATTTATTAATATAAGATTCAAAAGATGTCATAAATTTTTCAAAATTTTCTGATTCTCCTTTAAAGGTTGGGAGCTCTATGTGGGGCAATTTTACTTTAGGATTTGCATTTACATCACTAGACACAGTAGTTAAAGATTTTAAAGAAGTTTTTAAATTAGCTAACATAAGTAAAATTTTATCAACATAATTTTCACACAGTGAAGATTGTTTTTTAGAATCTTCATCTGTCCATAAATCTTTCTGTAGCATATAAACTTCTATATCATTATCAAACCCTTTAATTATATCTAGTAAGCTTTCCAACTTAGTAATGAACATCATAAAGTCGGCTTGAGTTTGTGGTGGATTTGTTTCTATATATGATATAGTTTTAGTTACAGAGGAACGTTTGTTTCCTCTTTGCCTAACTTTAACTTTTATGTCACCATCTGCCTCAGCAGTTGAGGTATTTAATTCCCCATCTAATTTTTTAGAGTGCTCATCAAATCTTTTGCCAAACAACATTATAAATGTAACAGGTATATAAATAAACTAAATAATTAATTAAGGAATTTAACTGGAAAAATTTACGATATTCAAATTTTAAATCAAATTCAAAATCAAAAATACTCGGAAGCTATAATTATTAAATATATTTAAATGTATCAAATAACACACAAATTAACTCAGTCCCCAAGAGGTCCAGGGAGAAATGGCAGACAGGCAAAGTGTTTCGGGCAAACTTGAGATCCCGCTGGGGATGCCATTTACAAAATAAATAATGAATTTAGAAAATAAAACCTTTGGCAAATGAAATTTGTACATAGTAAAGTTACATTTATTTTACATAATTAATTTGGGCTATTAAAATCTTCATATATATTTAACAAAATATATTAATACCTATTAATTAAGTATAGAGGAAAAAATGAAAATGAAAATACAAAATTGCATTTCTTACCTGGTTGGAATTTTTCCATTGTGATCTTTTCCGATGGATTTCTTTTGCCTGCCTTCACCAAATGCCCCAGACCTCCAGAGATAGAGTTTTTACTCAACCATCATCTTCATCAACACTGGGATGGATCTCGTACATTAATTTTCACCATCACAACATAAAAAAATATGAAGATCATTAATATAAATTTCAACCAATAATGTAAAGTGGGACAAGATGGTAATACAGGGTTCACACTAAAATTTTGAATTTAGAGCTCGAAAAAAGGCAGCTTAAATCCTGACCAAATCTGCAAATTTTCACCTCGACCAGCATGTTCATTATTCTTTTGGCGTATAAAATATCTATTAATCATTATTGCAGCCTATTTACTCAGTTCATACATTAAATTATTGAAAATTTACTTTAGAAATTGTTCATCATCATGGATGAATTTAAAAAAATATTTTTTTTTTTAGTAATCAGCCTATACCTTACCCATAGCCGTCCAACGCACTCCTTTTTTATTTTTTCCAAAAGAAAACAGTTTTATTTATACAAAAAGAAAATAAATTAAAAGCTTACATTAATAGCCTAGGTGAATAGCGTCCACTGTAATCACTAAAGTTCTAAATGGGAGATTTAGATTAACTTTTTTCTTCTCAAGCATTTTGAATTTTTGATTTTATAGCGCCTTCTTCTGTTAAAGCCTTCAGTTTTTAACATCTTTCTCTGCTTTTCAAGTTTATTGATCTGTGTGGATAATATTCTTTTCACCTTTTTATTCTCTCTTTTTTTTCTTTTTGACTCTTTGAGATGTTCTTCATATCTCCTATGGGCAGCTCTTACATTTGTCAACATTTTTTGAGTGATAGGAACTTTATGAATACTTTCATGAGATCTTATAGCATTGTGCACTGTTCTTTGAGAAATCAGACTCTGTTCTTTTACATTTGTCAACATTTTTTGAGTGATAGGAACTTTATGAATACTTTCATGAGATCTTATAGCATTTGTGGCACTGTTCTGTGAGAAATCAGACTCTTGTTCTTTTACATTTGTCAACATTTTTTGAGTGATAGGAACTTTATGAATACTTTCATGAGATCTTATAGCATTGTGCACTGTTCTTTGAGAAATCAGACTCTGTTCTTTTAGATTCTCCACTAAAATTGCTTTATTTACAGAAAACCCTCCTTCCACTGTCGTAATTCCATGCAAAAATATCAGTCTTAATTTAATAATTTGCCACAATTCCGCATAACATTGATTCTCAGGTGCTATAGAAGAAAAAAAACTCAAGTCTCTTAGAAGGACAATCATCATCCAAAAATATTTTGAATTTTAATTCAAGGGTAGAATGAGCTTCACTGCAAAGTAGAGTATTGTGCTTTTTGCTTTCTCAGCAACAGAATCTGCGATTCGGTTATTGGTGTACAATGCCTCTAGCAATAAATCAAATCTTTGTTTCCCTTGTTCTGGCTGATGAAAAATATGCTAGGATCCAATGATGAGAGCCAATGGACAGGCTTGTACTTCAGAGGACATCATTCTAATATTTTTTCTGTCATTTTGATTTGCACAGTCGGGCATTCAAGTTTGTCATGTAAATCTAATGCAAAAAGCTTAGTTGTTGGTTGTAGCAGGCATTTTACTGGACTTAAGAAATCTTTCCATAATATTTAAGTACGCAGACATTGTAAAATCTGTGGCAACAGGAATGAACCCAAGGTTCAGGTTTGACGTCCAAACCACTGGTTGTTATAGTTAATTTTTTTTGTTTGAAGTCATTTTATAAATAAATAATAAATACCTTCAACTGCACAAAAATCAAAAATCACTCCGTCAAACCTCAAAAAAAAAACACATCAAAAAGTATAATTCCCTAAAAAGAAAAAGATATAAACAGATTAAGTCATAAGTCATAGTCTAAAACACATCCATATACCAATCACCTTCAATCGGAAGGATGAATTTGGAACAACCTCTACTAACAGAATAGGAAGAATAGTAGATAATAGTGAACTAAAAATAGAAAGAACAAGGATAGAAGTAGATTTATGGAATGTCATTCTCACCCATCCTTTTCATTCACTTATCAAATACATCTCTCATTCCACAATTATAAAGTAAGGAAAAAAAAATATATCAAAAATAGTAACTTGCGTCCATGGATTTCCATTCTTTCATTATGTTTGAAATTTTAAAAAATTTCCCTGACTTTTTTAGAATTTCCCTTGACTTTAAGGATTATTAACACAAATCTTGACCAAATAATGTAAAGGGGGTCAAGATGGTAATCACTTTAAAAATCTGGTGATAGGTAAATAGCAGAGCTTTAAAGGCAGAGCTCGTAAAAAGGCAGCTTGAATGAGGCAGAGAGCTTGATCGATCGAAAAAACAAATTTAAACCTTAAGCTGCTTAGTTTATCATATTGGTGGCATGGGAAAATTAAATAATTTTCTGTACCAACCGAGGTTAATATATAGAAATGCAATTTTTAACTTAAGATTTTCCCATAGTTTAATTTTCCCCAATATATTAAAATTATTTAATAAAGTAAATATTCAAGTACATATTTTGTACAATATATATATATATATATATATATATATATATATATTCAACACTTTCATGGGTACTGCCTGGTCTAATTTCAATAAAGTTTCATCTTTAAAAAGTTTTCAAGTTTATCTTGAATGTTTCTTCCAATGATGTCGGCATTTTCTGCAGTAACTTTGTTTTCACTATCCGTAATTCCGTTAAAAAGATTCCATAAGTCACTTGAAGAAGCAGTAAATGGATTGTGGTCTATAAAAAATCACATTATCTTTTTCATATCTTCGAAATCTCTGGCCATCCATGCATCAGTTAAATCAGTATGTTGTTCACTACCGATACGTGAAACACTGGTCAGCAAACTCATTGTACATGTTACTTCACTTCATTTTGAATGGCTCAAAATCCATATTGCACTTTGGCTTTCAGTCATTCCTCCTCCACGAGTTATAATACCAGAACGACTTTTAGTGCAATTCATGAGCAAATAGTTCAATGTACATATCGGTCCAAACACCAGACAACTTCCTGTCCTTTCTTCGTACAGTAAAGTGGTCTTTATTCAGCATTTTGTAAAGTTCTGGATTCGTTTTTTTTAGTTCACGCATTTGTTGAAGATGTATTCTTGCACATTTAACATAATTATTATGATCGGAACTCACAAAAAAAAAAAAAAAAAAAAAATAGCATATGCTCAACTACCTGTAAGTGCATTTCAAAATTTCCTGCTCGCTCAACCGAAATAAATGGTTTTACAATATCCACCATGTTTAGATACAACAGCCATCTTGCGATGTTTTCATGTTTATATCACTTAACTTTCATAAGATTGACGTATACACGTCGACATTTTGTATGTACTTTAACAGCACCAGTTGGCATGGGATTAAAAGTTCATGAATTTTATCATCTCTTTGTTTGCTCGCGCTTGATAATTCCCGTCCAAGCCGTGTTTGCCTGTTAATAACGACCATAGGGAAGTATCGTCACAAAGCACATTATAACACAAAATACAGGTTTCTTCTTCCATTTTTTTATATGGACTTTCTTCACTCTAAACAAAGATTACCAACATGAAACAGATAAAGAAAATCAAAAAAATTTTTCCCAGCATCAGGTAAAGGTATAATGTAGCTTAATTTATGCATTTAAGGTGTAAATACTGGGTCATGTTGGTATAACTTTTATTTTATCATTTTTCCCCCTACTTCATCCTGGCAACATTCTACTTTGTAAATCCAATATCATATTTTCATGTTTTTTCCAGATGGCGACCAAACAACGAAAAATTCTCTCTCTTTTT
>JABUQX010120785.1:0-12106 GCA_015478945.1 Trachelipus rathkii | reverse complement strand
AAGATATTAATATACATAATGTCAGTTGATCGTTGAAGTGCATTTTGAGAGTATTAAATTTTTACTCAATTTTATTACAATTTTGAAGTCATTTGTATTATTATATTATTATACTAGATATAGTATATATATTATATTAATATATTATTATATATATATATTATATTTATAATATATTAGTATATGTATATATAATATATATACTTATGTTACCTGCACCGCTCCGAATTCCACCCTTACATAAAAATAATCCATTATTTTTTTTTTTTATTTAATATTATCCTAAACAATACTTTTATACCTTCCTAAATGCTATCAAACCCATACACTTTCAATAATATCATATATATATATATATATATATATATATAGTATTAATAATAATTATTAATGTACGTAAAATATCTAATATACTATTATAATTATATAATATATTAATAGATATAATAATAATCATATATATATATATATATATTAATATATATATACTTAATTTAATTATAATACTTAATATAATTTAATATAAATATAAATATATATTAATACTTTATACTATTAATTAATTTTATTATAACTTGATCATCTCTTTATTCCAAAAAATTTATTAAAACCAATTTCCTCAATAATATAACTGTTTTAGTGATTTCCTCAAACCTGATCATACTCAAATATAGCGTTTACTACCCCCTATATTAAAACCCGGGGTTTCGTTACTGTAACCAAAGGAAAAATAATAAAGTAATAAGGTATAATAATTAAAGGGGAATTATCTTATCTAGTGAGAGCCGGAAAACTTAAGGCACCTTAAGTTTAAAATATATTAGTGAGATGATGATACATATATGATGGTGAAATTAATTATAGTGTAGAGGAGAAATAGTGCTTTAGAAGCAGATGTAGTTAAAACGATTTCTTTCAATTTATGAAATTTTGAAGCGTTTTTATTAACTCTAATTTTGAAAAGATCTTATTGTGTCCTGCCAAATAACATGACTGAACCATAGTATGAAACCTATATTAGTGCATACCAAGTCTTTAATTAATAGCCTTAAGAGGATATACGTTTGTTGAGAACACAGACTTATCAATCGGTAAGATAGATTATTCTAAAGAAATAAAACAATAAATTAGTCAATATATTTTACCTCAATTGGATCTGTTTCTAGATCAACTTTAATTCCTTTTTACAAATAAATATTATTAATAAAGACATATATTAATAGTGGTAATAATAGTAATAATAATAATAATAAGTCAATAATAATAGCATTCATCCTCAATACATAAAAATAAAGTTATAATAATTATTAATAATATTACAACAAATATCTAGGTTGTGGATATAATCGTATAATAGGTAGCAGATGGAGATCCAGAATATATAATAAAGAATAATACAATAGTCACTCATATTCCTAATGTCGAAGATAACCACTTTTGTCTAATGGGGTAAATACAATAGAGAGGATAGTGGTTGGATACCATTTTTTAATGAATGGCTGAGTGAGCAGATTTTTCTGTTGAAGGGAATTGAAAAATAATAAGGTTAGTTAGAGCGATTTTTCTGAATCAAAGTAACAATTGTACTTATCATGATGGTGATCAGTTTTTAGGTCGCTCTTGGTCATACGTCAGAGAACTGGAATTAATAATATCATAGATCACATAATCACATTAAAGCCATGATTGCTATCTACTTATTAAGAAAATTATTAATGATAGAAAATACCAGTAATTTATAAAATAAAAATAAATCTTAAAATCATTTTAGGGCCAACTTTTCTAAGTTATATATATACACTTACTGATTGAAATTATCATTTGTTTTAATTTTTATAACTTATATTGTGATATTTCACCACTATTGTGATGTAATTATTGAAAACACTATCACCTTATTGATGGTATTTTTAATTTATTTCCCATTGTCGTGATCTTTATCGTTTGTTGACATATCATTTTATTATTGCACCTATATTATTTCAGACATATACTAAGATATGAATAGGTTATAAGTAAATCACTTCGTATATGTTGGGTGCAAAATACGAATACATGGATTTTTAATATTCCCAGTATCTATATAGAGTCTAATGTAACAAGATGTAACGGTGCTAAAAATAATAAAGTGAAGTCATAAGCAGTTAAAGGTAAACTTATATGATGACCGACCTTGATTTAATGTTCGATACATCCCAAAAATAAAAGTCTAATTTTTAATGTTTATGATGGTGACTTCTTAATTCCATATGAAACTATAATTATTATAATGAATACATCGAAACCTTTTACATTCCCATGCAGATATATTTTACAAAGAGAAGTGTATAATATCTTACGTCTCTATTTAAGACCATAATAAGGATAGATAACTGGTACGATCTGCTCCAGGAAATATTTTTTTATAGTTAACTATAATGATTTCACCATATAGAGCTAAAGTTAGTCAATCTCTAACTAGATGGAAATTAATGAAGGTTGCCTTGTTATCTAAAAGGACATGTGATCGCTTATATTATAACTTGCAATTGATTAGCCTTCTCTAAAATTTCCTTTATTATATACTTAATTTAAAGGTGTTTCGTTAAAGGAGACTGGTAAATTTTAACTTAACTGAAAATTTTACTCTTGATTAAATAGATATCATTAGAAATAACATTAAAATATAATATATTAACATATTGTATATATAAATATAAGAATTGATTACGAAATAGCATTATTCAAAAAAAATTGACCCTGCATACTTCTAGATTTTTAAAATGTAAACGTTAAATTTATTAGATGTAAATTCCTTAAATTATTTATCTTTACTGTAATCTCTCATCTTATGCCTAGATTTAACAATATAATATTTCCACTCTTAAAGGCTTTTACTTTTTAGATATCATCTTATACTTCTGTTTAATCCTGTTGTTATGATTCATCTATTAAGATCTTCCAACGTTAAAGAAATACATCTGAGCCTACAGTCGGAGGATGTTATCTGGCACTTTTGGTTAGTCTCACTCAATAACATGGTTAATATCAACTTGCCAGTCGAACTTATTTATGATTTCTCGCTGAGGTATTTCGATTATTAATTTACATGGTAAATAATAAGAGATTTCCCTCAGCTTAGCATAGTCCTCCGGGTACAAACCAAGGATTATAAATCTCTGATATACATTGGAGATATAAATAATAATAATACTAATATAACCACTAATAATATTATACAATTCACCATTTATTCCTTTAATAATTATAGGCTATATAATGCAAGGTTCTTCATAACTTAAGAAAAAGAACTAAGAACTATACATATAGGAACTTTTGTTTCTTCTCTTCCATAGATCATAGTATTTATAATTATTTTTTTGAATGATTATCTTTAAATATATAATTCTTGATTCAATTAAAAGGAATAACTTTCCCTAAATATTAAATAAGTAATAAAGTATTAATAACATACGACAAGAATCAGAATTCCAAATTATTAAAACAAGAATAGACTCAGACAAAGATAAAACCAGAAGAGGAGAATCAACACTCCAAAATCCAGTGTAGTTGATTGCCCTGGATTACTAGGTAATGTGATTGGAATTTTGTAACGTAATGAAATGAAATAAGTTAAATTGGTGAAGGTAACACATTCCTGGATTGGGGATGTCTTGAGGGACTTAATAGTTGTTTCATAAATGCCACAAATTAGTGGATTGAATAAAAATTAAAATGAAAGTCTTTCTTGGGACATCTTGGTTTGGGGAGTGTGTTAAGTATACACATATTTTTAAATCTGTGTATACTCAACAAATCTTAGCTGCGTTTCCCGAAGCCCGAGTGCAGCCCGTGTGCAAAATCGACTGAAACTTCGAATGAAAAAGCTACATTAACCAATCAGAAAACAGGAAATTTGAGTACCTAGAAACGGCCGAGCGCGCCCGTCGGTAATGACAATTGTAAAACAGAAATATACTCTTATACTTATATATATATATATATATATATATATATATATATATATATATATAAGATATATATATATACTATATATATATCTCTTATATATATATCTATATATATATATATATATATATATATATATATATATATATATATATATACTCTATATATATCTTTTAT
Source organism: Trachelipus rathkii (assembly GCA_015478945.1). NCBI lineage: Eukaryota > Metazoa > Arthropoda > Malacostraca > Isopoda > Trachelipodidae > Trachelipus > Trachelipus rathkii. The sequence continues at coordinate 7,981 of JABUQX010120785.1, read as the reverse complement.
GAAATAATACGATATATTATTATCCTTAAAAGTTAACTAAAATCTTAAAAAACTTTTGGCAAGCCAATTCCGACACATGTTTTGTAAAAATGTTTGTAAACAAAGTATCCTTCCGTAGCCCGCCCGTTTACTAATTCCGAATTTGAGGATTTAACAATGTGACGTTTACGTGACGTAGAAGTATACTAAACAGGCTCGGGAAACGATCATATATATAATGTGCCGCAGGCTATAGTCGGAGCTTGAAACGCAGCTCTTATCATAATCAGAACTAGAAGGAACCTATACCGGTCTAAAGGCCAACACACATGCGGAGTTCGTCAAGCCCTCGAATCTTTGCGTTTTGCATTTGTTTTTCCTCGCAAGGCAGGTGTACTCTACACGCATTCCGGACATTTGACGAATCTCGAGTATCTGAAGTTCGAACTTGGGTTAAAACGACTATTCCACGGCATATATCACATTCAAATATTTCTAGTTTTCTACTACAATGCATATTGTCTGTTTTCATTTCGTTGTTGCATTTATTGCTTACAAAACGTAGAAAAATATACTGGAATTTCGTTCGTTTTTGCCCAAACTTAGCATAGATCATATCATAATCAATATGAAATACTCTCACAAACGTAATATAATTTTAATAATAATAATAATAATAATAATAATAATAATAATATGGCATGTAATAATAATAATAATAATAATAAAACTATGTATTATATAATAATAATTTCCCTGCCTACTTCCTACCTACTTTTATACGTTAAATTCGATAAGGACGGAAATACTTAATCTTACAAATTAAATTCATCTCTTTGGTAAGCATTTCTTACGATTTTAGCTGATAAAATTAATAAAACGAACCCAAAACTTATTTATATCGTTTGTAAGCTTAGGAATGACAAAGGAAAATGACTTGGGAATAGCTGATTGAAAAATCTAAAATTTTAAATTTGACGTTCCCATTGTCATTTGTGCTTACAAACGGAAAGAAACTTAAAGCAGTTTTCGTTTTTGCGTTTGTGATTACGAAACATATGAAATGCTCGAGTTTGCGTTCGTTTTTGTCAAATAAGGTTGCTATTTCCCGTGCTCAATTTAAGCACTTTACAAAAATACAAAGCAACAGATGCGGGCGTGGTGATCGTTTGGACATTTGATGAATATTTCATTCAGTAAAATTAGCTTTAAATCTAATTCCTTCCAAATCGATACAAACTCCCTCACAATAGTTGATCAATTATTTATAATATAAACCATTTGTTATTTTTTAAAATTTTTTATTCCAAAACCACGTGGTCCATCACAACAGCTGATTCCAAATGTTTGTAAACAAAAGTAGCTTTTATGAGAAATCGCGTTCGTTTATGCACAAAATTCGTGCTAAAACCTGGGTAAGCATTTCTTATCGAGCGTAAGCACAAATAAAAACGATAACGGTTTTTGTTTGCCTTTCCATCTTTATCGTTTTTGTCTCTTGTGATAAGGTGTTTAGCACAAGTTTTGAACAAAACTATTTTCAAATGTTTACAGACAGTTGATTTACTCCGTACTTGAAAATGTTTTTTTTATTTATTTTATTTTATAAAAATCACAGTATATAGGCTTAAATAAATTGTAATGAAGCATAAAAAACAAAACAAAAAAAAACCATAAATGACCTACGTCTTTAGGAAAAAAAGTTACTGACTCTCAAAGTTTGGAATAATCCCTTAAAGGGTAATTGTTTACAATAAGAGCCTCTAAACAAAATTTGGTAATAGTCCGTTTTAGGGTAACCCTATCAGATATTATTCTTACTATGATAGTATTTCGGATATTGTTCGTGGTGTATCTGTAATTCTATAGCCTCCCTCTTCCCAATCATGAAGTTTGACTTGTACAAATGCATTAGGAGGTCCCACATGACCTGTTCGCACATCATCAGAATCCATTGAAGATATACATGCTGAAGTTTCTGTACACCCATATCCAACTTGTAATGTGCAACCGAACATTGTTTTTAAACTAATTGAATACCATAGGATAAACGCACAGCAGGCTGGCGTGCATGTATGGCAGACCGCTCGCTCTTAGTTTTTGTGGTTAAAGCCCACGCTTTACGTTAGTATAGGTCGTAGTATACACACATATATTACTATTTTCACCTTTTGAGGGACATTTCTGTCTCGTATTAACAGATATAGCAATCTTAATGCATTAATATACTTTTCTATTCTGCTATTCAATTGTTAATAATATTTCACGCCCCGAAACAAACTCCAAGGTATTTAAACTAATCAACCTGCTTCAATTCTTGATCCCTAACTCTAATATTCATTTCCTCCTCCTCTTTACTTATCAACATCACCCCAGTCTTCTCCTCATTTATCCTCATTCCTCTCTCCCTCAACTCCTCATCCCACACTACAATAAATCTCAGCAGAGCCTCCTTTGATTCCGCTACCAACGCAAGGTCATCTGCATATTCAAAGACAGTTCCCTCCACTCGTCTCTGGACCATTTTTCCACAATAATCCATGAACAGGATAAACAAAATCGGAGAGAGAACACTACCCTGTTTACCCCCATATCAACCTCAAACCAATCTCCATCTTCCATCTGGGTCTTCACTTTGAATAAACTTCGTGTAAGTGCTCTTTATTGCTCTTCTTAGTTTTTATGGTATTCCATACTCTCTCGTTCTAAGTATATTCCACAGGACGGTCAGGACCCCTCTCAGTATACGATCAAAAGCCTTCTCCAGGTCTACAAATGCCAAATACATCTTTGTTAATTCACATACCATCTTCAAAGCAAATATTAAATCAATAGGTAGCTAGTTGATCTATTTGGCCTAAAGCTTTGTTGCCACTCTTCCATTTTATCTTCTACCCTCTTTCTCAATCTTTTTTCTAATATTCGTTCATATACCTTTGGGATATGTGGTGTCAAAGCAATTCCTCTGTAATTTCTACAGTCTGCCTTATCCCCTTTTTAAAAAATTGGGTATATTACTGATCTGTTCCATTCGTTAGGTGTCATTTCTTCTCGCCAGCACTTATTCATTAATTCTTTCATCCATACACTTCCTTCTCCTCCCACATTCTTGAAGATTTCCGCCGGTATCATATCTTCACCCGTGCTTTCCCATTTTTCATCTTCCTCAAGGCATATGCCATTTTTTCGTCTGTGATCTGCCACTCTTCCTCCACCACCTCCCCATGGTTCTCCACTTCATGCACATCCTCCTCCTCCACATAATTTGTTATATTCAGCAAATATATATTCAGCCGAATATTAACTACTGAATATTCAGTATTCAGCAAATTTGCTATTCTGTACAGCTCTAGTTACAATAAGATTTGTTAAGAATACACAGTTTCCTTACAAAACATATACAGTACAGTAGTAATAATTTTGGAAAAAGGTAAGGTAATAGTAGCGCAGAATGTCTTCACTGCTGATTTTTATAAAAATCACAGGATACACTAAAAAAAAAATAATGAAGAATAAAAAAGACGAAAATTACTGACATCTTTAGGAAAAAAAGTTGCAGTCTCTCAAAGTTTTGAAAAGGAAATGTCTAAGATTCCAAGTTTGCTGATGACACTAAGCAGTTAAAAATATTGAGGGATATATGAGGGTTCAGTGTGATTTAAATTGAATAAACTTGATTGGACTGAAGAGTGGGAAATGAATTTAAACAATAAAAGTGTAGCGTAATTCTAAAAAGATTTTGAGTTATGAAATGTATGGGGAGTGGCTTGAGTCAGTGGATAGAGAAAAGTATTTTTGGGTGTCATTATTAGTAGTAATTTAAAAGTGTCTGAGTAGTGTTTGGAAGCTAAGAATAGATCAAACAGAGTGCTAGGAATAAGGAACCTCAATGTTAACTATAAGAGTAAAGGGGTGATCATTAAGCTCTATAATGGTTATGTTAGACCATTAATTGAGTATGCTCATTACTCTCAGGCTTGGGCCCATTATCTAAGGAAAGATATTAATATTCTGGAAGCAGTAGATTGCAGAGTATCAAGAATGATTTCTGAATTTCAAAAGAGTTATCAGGATATTCTAAAATTCCCCATCAATGAAAAATAATAATAAACAGTTAATTAAATTTAATTATAAGGTGCTCTAAAATATTAAAACCTTGAATATAAATGTAAATTATTTTAAAGCTTTATTTAAAATAGGTACCATATATATTTTCTACAAGGTTAATTTTTAACTGTTTGATGATGATGATGATATATATATATATATATATATATATATATATATATATATATATATAATATATAAATATTTATAAATATATATATATATATATATATATATATATATATATATATATACTACCATATATATATATATATATATATATATATATATATATATATTTTTATTTTTATGATATATATATATATATATATATATATATATATATATATATATATATATATATATATATATATATATATATATATATATATATATATATATATATATATATATTTTCTTCCAAAAATCTAACTAATAAAGTTTTACTTATAAAGGCACGAATCCTACCAAATACTAAAACCTTGCCCGTATAGTGTTGATTAATTTTTCACATTAAGCAAGGGAAAATAGCAGGGTGGAAACGTTGTTCAGAAGAAATACAGCAAACGATTTACCAAGAGAAATTTGGGAAAATATATTTGCACAACTTCCACTAGGTGCATTATTATCCGTATATTCCCGTGTTTGCAAATGTTGGGCAGAGATCATATCAGATCCTATTGTAAGTACCTAATACTTTTATTTTTATATTGATGAATATTATTTTTTCTCATAGTAATTCATGAAAGAAAGAAATTGTACATTTTATTTTACGCTATGAAAATAGGTTTTAATTGAAGCAGATAATGATATATATATATACTCATTTGATTACATTGATTCCAAATTCTTTATTACAAATTATTATTATTATTATTATTATTATTATTATTATTATTATTATTATTATTATTATTATTATTATTATTATTATATTTAATTTCAGTTTTTGCCATGGAAGAAATTTTACCTGAGTTTAAAGCTAGACAGAAAGTCATTGATGTCAGCATCAGTATTAAATCCAACACAGAGGGCAGATAGGCTACCTGTTAATGAAATAATGATAGCCTTACTGGAAAAATATAAATTCAAGGAATTAAGAACATTTCTGCCAGATTGCATTAGGTAAAAACATTGCTTGCAAAGTATTTACATTTTAATAGAAGGAATAAAATTTGATTATATATATATATATATATATATATAATATATATATATATATATAAATATATATACTAATATATATATAATATATATTATATATATATATATATATATATATATATATATATATATATATATATATATATATATATATATATATATATATATATATATATATATATATATATATATATTATTATATATTATATATATATATATGATATATATTATATAATATCTTACTTCTTCTTCATCTACCTTTTTCTCCCCAAAACTGGGGGTAGTAAGGTGCTTAAACATGCATTGAAAAGAAAAGCAGTAGAAGAATATTGACAAAAGTCGAAAAGAAAGCCCATCCTTACCGCCCCCTCTGTACCATTAATTAGTAAGAACTCGTCGAAGTCAAAAAATCCACCCTAGAGCTTCACGGACCGCGACGGACCCTCACTATGGTAGATCGTCGATGTAAGGGTTCACCTTGGCCCAGGTGGGCCACACCATACCCCTCACAAACCCCGCCATTCTCTCCTATATGACCTTTATTCTCGGCTCAACCAGGCTCACATTTCTCTCCTTCAGGACATTCGTTTACTGACCCAATCCACTTTTCTTCGGTTTCCCAGCCGGTTGGTTTCCAACACACTCGCCACACGCTATACATCCACTTAACCAAACCGATATCATTCATCCTTTCCACATTGACCAACCATCTCAACATACTTCATTTATTTCTCTCGTTTACCCTTTCCTTCACACCAACAGCAGCTCTCTAATTCATCATTCCTCATGGTATCAATTTCTTCCACACCTAAGTCACGCTCTGCTAAGATTGTCCATTACTTGAACAATGGAGAAAACTTTAGATCCGGGTATACCTTTCTGTAATTCCAGAACCATCGTCTCACCTAAGCACATATACGAAATAACACAGTAAACAACATTTACCTTCATGTTAAGACCCTAGCACACTCAAGACTTAGTCCCTTTACACGTTCACCAATGATTTAATTGCACCAGCCACCTTCCTGGCCATTCACAACTTTCCTACTTACACTCTGCATCATCCGTTTCCCTTCTCATCCAACATATACCCTAAATTATTTAAATCAGACACTCTCGTGAGTGGTTCACCATCTAACAAACTTCACACTGAGGACTGTTCCTCACTTCACACCAGAACCTTACTCTTTATCTAGTGTTTTACTGTTTTCAAACCCTGCGCCTTTTACACACCGCATACCAAATCTCTTCTACCGGGCAATTCCTCTCAAACTCTCTTCAAGATTCGCAGCGGACAAAAAGACCAAATCATACGCCAAAATAAAACTAGGAATAGCGGCACCCCCTCCCACACATCTCCCAATTCTCCATCATTCTAAGCACACATTCCTGCCACACACAGTTCACCTAATCTCTAATTCTTTCATAACTCCATTACCATTATATAAAAATTGATGTATAACCAACTAGCAATAACAAAACCCTGCCACCTCACTCCGCATATTAATACTAAACCAAATCACTTTTGACACCATTTATTAATACACACATGCCAACTGTCCTCACACTATCATCATACATACTTTGATTCCATTTAACAGAAGCCTATCACCAACACCAATATATCACTAACACCTGCCATAGAGCTATCCTATATATAACCCTTATCATACGCCTGTTGCAAATCCATAAACCTAAATACAATTTATTTCTCTTCTCCCTCATTTTCTCTAACATTTGTTTCAATGTAAAGATTTGATCCTAACATCCTCTGTCTAGGGCCACTCCTAAACGCACCTTGTTCTTCACCCAATTCAGTTCATTCAGTCACTCGACGTCAACTCTTATCAACCAAAATAAAGCATATGATCTTTCCCTACAACCACTCAATAAAACTAATTGCTGTAGAATTTCTACAGTTCCTTTAGTTCTCCCTTACCCTTATATAAGTGCTAGCTATTACTGCTCTCCTCTCAAATCCCTCGAGAAAGCCAGTACCCTCATAAACCCCTTTATTACAACATTACTTCCAAATCCAACAATCACCAGCTCTTCCTCCGTTCATTTTCATGTCACCAGTAAATTTTCATACTTATAACCTGCAGATTTACATTCTTTCAAACTTTCTCAACTCTACCCAATTACACCCTCGGGCTCCTGCTAATACCCACTCCCCAATAATACGCTAATTCCTTCATTGCACCTCAACAGTCCCACACACATTGACACTATCACCTCTTCATTAATTGCCAATATATATTACAGATTGGCGAAGTGGTTCTTTCCACACTATCCCCTCAATACATTTCGGATCAGTTACAAAAGCACCATCCCTATTTCATTTTCAAAGCAGGTTCCCCTTATTCTCATTTCTTAACCTTACGCCGCTTCCTTCCAGAGGAGCTTCCTATTTCCTTGTAATCCCCATTTATCCTCCTTCAACTGTTCATTACCTCTTCTTTCTCCTACGTATGCACCTTTGTTCCCTTGACATCACAAGAACAAGATAAATAGTGCAACAAAGCACATTTGTATTATTAAGATTAGGGTTTAATTTTGTTTTTTTTTACTTATTATGTTCACAATTTTTACCATGTTCAAAGAAAGTGCATGAACTTTCTAATTCAGTTGTTAAATTTACCATTAGTACCTCTCAGCATTTTATCGGCGTCAAGTTTCATAGAGTACCAGGAGGAATTTGGATTTAAACTTCATGCAATAGAATCTCTCT
>JABUQX010120784.1:15000-18209 GCA_015478945.1 Trachelipus rathkii | reverse complement strand
CGCTGATCCAGAAAGAAAGTATAGAGCAGGTTGAAGAGCAGGGTAATAACAAACCCATTGGGGTTTGCTGGGTACTGCTTTACTGCTTTAGGTCAACAAAAGAGTGTTTTTTATTAAAATTTGACAACTTTTTTTCCTTGAAAAACAAAATGTTTTTCAAAAACTTTAATAATGAAACAGGTTTTCTTAAATAAAATATAACAATCTATGTATACAAACTCTACCTACATACATCTTTTGTGTCAAGGGCTTGATAAAATAAGTCGAAAGGCGAGTTTTTGACTGAGCACTCCACTTCGTATCCTTTTTCAGCTCTATACCCCCATTTCCTGAATCATCATCATTTTTTGTCATCCAGCTGGGGAACCCATTAAGTGGGTCCTCAGATTCATTTGCGAGTACTGAAAACGTATATAAACAAACTAATACCTGTTAAGCACCAATACATCCCATGTGAGACTTATTCTTTTTCATCTTCTTCATATATATATATATATATATATATCTATATATATATATATATATATATATATATATATATATTTTATTATATATATATATATATATATATATATATATATATATATAAATATATATATATATATATATATATATATATATATATATATATATATATATATATATATATATATATATATATATATATATATATATATATATATATATATATATATATATATATATTAATGGTCTATTTCATCTATCTATAAAGCATTTCCATATCTTAAGGACACTACGTCATCTTATATTGAAGTGTACTTTAATTAAGTATGCGCGGAAAGTGTGTTTATTAAATACACTCACCATATCGATATATATATATATATATATATATATATTATATATATATATATATATATATATATATATATATATGTCTTTTAAAATATACATCTAGTCAAATAAATATATATATATATATTCAGATAAGATAGAGTATAAATGATAATGTAGTCGTTGTTGTTGTTGTTGTTGTTGTTGTTGTTGTTGTTGTTGTTGTTGTTGTTGTTGTTGTTGTAGTTGCTGTTGTTGTTGTTGTTGTTATATTGCAGTAAGGTTCATATCTTCATTATTGCTGTTAATGGTAGTGCTGGTGATGCTGTTAGGTTATATATATGTATATATATATATATATATATATATTATATATATATATATATATATATATATATATATATATATATATATATATATATATATATATATATATATATATATATATATATATATATATATATATAACAGAAATATAAAGATATATTACTATATATATATATATATATATTATATATATATATATATATATGTATATATTATTATATATATATACTATATATATATATATATATATATGTATATATATATATGCATATATTACATATATATATATATATATATATATATATATATATATATATATATATATTATAGATGAATAAGATATATATATATATATATATTTATATATATATATATATATATATATATATATATATATATATATATATATATATATATATATATATATATATTTTTTTACATATATTTAAATATATATAATATATGTATATATATTTATAGACATAAATATATATATATATATATATATATATATATATATATATATATATATATATATATATATATATATATATATATATATATATATATTCTGCTTTTTATAAATTTCTGCTCACATATTTGACTCTCTTAGCCTGGTTTAAATAAAAATGCCCGATAGTAGTGGTGACCTATGAACACTTCGTGTTGTGACAGTCAAGACATAAGACAAAGACGTGTCGTAAAGACGTATCGCACAGAGGGTGGTAGGGTGGTCTTCTAGGTAGCTTGAATTGTCACCTTACGTCTTTAGGTCAAAGTGAGTTACTGCTTTCGCATACCCCTAACGACGTAAAGACGCAAAGACGTATCGCACTGAGGGTGGCAGGGGGTCTTCTGGGTAGCTTGCGGTACTGATTTACTGTTTTATGGTCAGAAAAACACGTTTTTATTGAAATGTTCCACACAAAACATAAATCCAGAAATAATTTTATGCCTCGCAGGACATTGCGCCTGTGGGCGCTTTCGCGCTGGCTCCGCGCTTGCGCACGCGTTCGCTTTGGTTGAACCCGAAGTCTTTTGAGCTGTCGACGCGGACAGTACATCAAACGCAGACATCAGTGGGTACTAAGTACACTTGAAAAGTGTACTTAACGAGTAACGGCGTACGATAGTGCATGAACACCCTCATGAAAGTAGCTCAGCTACTTTATGTACGTGGCTACGTCACGTACATGAACCCATGTACAAAGGCTAGCTAACAGAGGGGGGGTAGTTTAGCTGAGACTCAGCTACTTTCATGAAAGTAGCACAGCTACTTTCTTGAAAGTAGCTCAGCTACTTTCATGTACGCGGCAACGCCACGTACATGAACCAATGTACGTGGCTACGCCACGTACATGGGTTAGCTAACACAGGGAGTGGGGTAGGATAGAACAAAGGGGACACAAACATACGTGAACACTCAGGAACGTATATGGCGATGATGTCATAGCATAGAACAAAGGGGGTAGGGGGGTAAGGTGAAAAACGCTCATGAAAGTACATAAGCATATGGTCACGCATAAACACACTCACGCACGCACATGGCGAATGTACAAGGAATATACACGGTACCCTGGGGCAGTACCCCAGGGTAGTGCCCCAGACATAAAAAGTATCCAGGAACGTAGCTCACACCGGATAGGTGCTGGAAAGCCCTTCACGAAAGACGCTGGCATAGCTTGAACCTCGTTCCAGCTCTCCTTGATGACGTCATAGGGGGTAGGGGATGAACTAAGGGAGGTGGGGCCAAAAACGCTCATGAAAGTACATGAGCATATAGTCACACATAAACCCACTCGCAAACGTACATGGCGAATGTACAGAAATATGGGGCCCACTGGGGGCCAACCCCCAGAACAAAACAGCAGGCCTGAAAAGTATCCCAGGAGGTAGCCCCTGCGGGTAGGGCCCCGATAATGCCTCAGAAAATAACATGGGGTTCCTGGAACCCCAGATACAGCTCTGACTTCACTTCCATGAATGATACTACTTATATAAATATATATATATATATATATATATAATATATATATATATTATATACTTATATATATATACATATATGTATAGTATAGTATAGTATA
>JABUQX010120784.1:0-7500 GCA_015478945.1 Trachelipus rathkii | reverse complement strand
CTTCTACTTGCTTCTGCAGGGAATGAGTTAAAACACAAAGCGTTCCGCAAGATTTTTATGAGAGATAAGAGAATGAACATGAGTATTGCTCTGTTTCATATCAGAAAGTATTCTCCAAAATATATTAAACTAGGAACTACAGAGTGCGGTTAGAAAGGGAATTTTAAAAAGTACACCAACATTTTTAAATTTCTGAATACATATCAAAATTTTTATAATTTTTATACTATTGATGTAAGAAATAGTTTAGTTAGTGTTGGGAACACTAGAATAACTTAAAAAACATAAATACATTAATAGGAAAATAAATTCTTAAAAAAATTGAAGACAGCTTAACTAATGATTGCCGAGAAACTTCTGAGTCTGAAAAAGAAGTCAATTAACCAGCATTCATATTCTGTCTAAAAAATATTAAGAGTGACCGTAACTGAAAAACCCTGACAGAAGGAAAAGCTTAAGAAGAGAAGTGAACACAATTATTCGGATATGTGAGTTGCAATAATATAAGAAGCAATGATATTCATCTCCGTGATAATATAAGACAGTCACAAAGCATTATATTAAGAATGCATTATTAATTAGAATGTAAAAATAAGAGATTTAGTAATGTGATATAGATTAGAATGCAAAGGCTGTAACTATATGTAATAAGATTTTACCAATTTGAGAGGATATATACTAATAAAGAAAGAATTATTCAAAAATGTGAGTCTGAATATTTATTTGAAGCATACTAAAATATACATCACTTAAGAAACAATACCAAACTTATTGTATATAACAAGTAGAAATGATATATTGTCTTAATTTTAATAAGAATTTTACTGATACAGAAGCCTGAATGATGGATGAGAAGTAGTTTCCTCTATTAATGTAGGTTTATGCCTTAATAAAATAGAAAAAGATAATATAAGATAATAATAATATAAGAATAATAATATAGATATATATAATAAAATGATATTAATATAATATTAAGAAGATGGTATTAATAATGGCCCTAATATCAATATATATAATAGATGAGTAGGTGGGTGAGTATATATTATATAAGGGGTAGGTGAGTGGTAGTAGGTATATCATACTATAGGGGGGGGTGAGTAGTTGATAGTAGTACGTAGGTAGGGTTGAGGTATAAATAGTGAATATATATGTCTATATAATAATCAAAATAGTGTAGATCGTAAAAAATAAATATCATAATATCAATAACACAATCATAAAAAAGAAATTCAAATAGCAGACTATAGGGAAGTAAAACATAAGGTATAGAGGATCCGTTATAAATATGAAAAGTATAAAGTAATAGATAAAAAATAGAATACTCATAATATATAATATAAACTCAGCTTATTAGTAGTAGTAATTAGACTGAATAATATAAATAATAAAAATGACATAAAGTGAGCTATAAACACTCCAGAGAAAATAAGTTATAAGTATAGATGCATGTGTAGGAGGAGTTTGTTTTATCTTATTCCAATAGAGAGAGTGAATGATATGGATGCATGTGAGATGTATATATGAAGAGATATATATATATATGGATAATATGAAGAGAAGTAAGAGAGAAGATATATAGAGAAGATATAAAGAAGAGAGTATAGAGATAGAGAGAGGAAGATAATAATGAATATATATATAGATATAACGAATAGAGTAGAATGAGAGATAGAAACAAGGTGTACTGATACACTAACCTCCAGGTGAAATAACAGAGTGATTTGAACGTGATAGTAAAATACCCCCCTAATATAAAATCCCATATATAGATATAGCCTAGTGAATACCTCATATGATGCCAAAACATTAGAGTCAAATTTTCATCTAAATATTTACCAGAGAACTTAATATCCACCAGTATCATAGCTACTCCATAGAACACATACTAAATGAAAATCGATCGGTGCATATAAAAAATGCTACTCCACATTCTTGTACAAGAACAGTAAACTGGAGCCAGTTATCTAATTAATCAAGTGTTAAGCTAAATATACTCGTCGTCTCCCATCCTCATCTTCTTCTCTTCTCCTCTCTCTCTCTCCTCTCTCCTCTACTTCGCATCTCTATCGAACATCACTACTCGTCTCTCCTCGTGCCTCTCATCATCTTCTGCTGCCTGCTCTCTCCTCCTCTGCTCATCATCATCTCCTGGCAGATAATATGCTATTTCACATTCAGTGTGCACACATCTAAAATAATCTATATTCTCGCCGATTTGAAACGTCTGATTAATTATGGAGAACAGAGAGAACACAATTAATGAATATGCGTCAAAGAAAGAAATAGTGGTAGTTCTAGTGCGTATACGGATGTCCGATAATAGATATAGGTATATATAGGAATAGTAAGTAACAACAGTAAATAAAAAAATAAAAATAATAATTATAGATAAGTGAGAAATCATCATCCCATAATTGCTGAGTATATATATATATAATATCATAATATATATATATATATATATATATATATAATATTATATATATATATGTATATATATGTGTTTGTGAAGGGTTAATAATTAGACATACATCTACCTCACCTTCAATTTATAATATAATAATATCAACTTCCAAAAACATAATATATATTATTATTTAATTATTTAATGAAAACTCCCAAGTGGGTCTAGATTATCATTTATATATAAGCACTTTGATTAATATAAGGTATTAACTTTCCTTAATATATAATAAACATCTCAAATAGTACGTGTCATGGTTATTATATTCATTCAAGTTAACTGGATTACTATAATAGTTGTAGTAAAAGATAAAATAATGTAGTGCACTCTAAAACATATATCATTTAAAATAATGTATTGTAAGCACTGGTAAACTTATAATATATAAATATATATAACCGATATTATAAAAATATCCAAATATACTTCCTTAACAGACAAAGATATAAATTAGTAGTGTCTAACTCACTAGTATATAATAAATATAGTATATATATAAATAAATAATATATATTATAAAAATATATGATAATAATAATATGTTAATATATATTAAATTTAATATAATTATAACAATAATATTAAAATAATGAAAAGACAATAATTATGGACAAAAAATGATTGAAATAATCATAAATATATATAATAAATATATAATATATATAATATAGTATATATAATATAATATATGATATAATATATAATAATAATGTAATATATAATATTAAAAAATAATATAAATATATAAATATAATATATATATTATTAATATTTATTCTCTTAGTTTAGCACGAGAAATTATATATTGAAACATACTACAATAAGTTGTTATTGTCACCACATACCTCTCTGCATTCTAATAGTTAAGTAAATAGCATCCCTTATCTTTAACGTAGATATGGATATAAAAATATAAATATATAAAATATATACTAATAAGTAATATAGTATAATTAATGAATTTAATAATATATATATATATATTATAAGTAGATAATATATATAATATTAAAGTATAGTAGTATAATGAGATAATAACTGATAATAATAAGTAATATATAGAATCTCTTAAAACATCATTAAATAATGTATAAAAAAATATACATTATGATTCAAGTCCATTAACTCCTGTCTATTCATATAAATCTGCCATTTGACCAGTCGACAACAATTCCTATGAGACAAGACCTTATTTCAAATATCAAATTATAAACGCAACAGTTTAACCAATCCAACTCTCAACTCTGCAAATGAATATATCATCTGTAACAAAATACTTCTCATTCAAATGTAATTACTTTCTACTCCTCAGTAATATTTACTAGCTATCGGAGCATTTTTTGCCACTCTATGACTATCATCTCATATAACTCACTTAATTTAACCCTCACGCTGACAACAGGTCCTAGAAACCGTGAAGAGAAATGTAGTGGTAGACCTCTGAATTCTGGCTAGTTGATTAACACTTAAAACTACAATCAAACGTATAATACAATCCAACTAACTTACAATGCATCATTACGTAAATACATAACCAAATTATAAATTCACCAATACTCTCAGCTTATGAAAAGATAAAGTCAATAGAAATTAAGCGACATATTGCTATGATTGGTATTCTAGTATTATCTCCATAAGTGACAGTCTCTAGTTCCAAATAAGCTGAAAATCAATTAATACAATTATAATAATTAGCACCTCACTCACCGATGCGATTCAACAAAATGTCAATATGAATCAACGAAACAAGATGTCAGATTGTAATACAAATATTTAGATACAGTATGTATCGTTGTAAGCACTCTCACAGCTAGAAAGACAGACAGAGAAATAGATGAAGCTATAAGAGACGAAATATCGAGATCTAGAGAGTAGAGCCGAGTACAATAGAGTAAGTAGAGAAGGATGAGAGAGACTGGGAAAGCAGTACGAAGAAGTAGAAGAGCAGTAGAGATCGACCGTCTGGAGTAGAGATATGCAGCAAAAGACTAGCACAGGTCAGGAAAGAGAGAAGAAGAGAGAGATAAGCGTGAAGTGAAGAAGGACAGAAATTAGAGTTATATCATAAAAAGAAGTAACCATACATAATGAGTTTGCCATATAAGATCTATGCAACACCACTTACAAATCTTTATTTAAAAAATAAAATTAATAATGTAAAGAAAAGGGAAGCAATATCAGTTTAATCCAAAAGTTTTATTATTCATAATTAATTAAATAAGATGAAATATATATAAAATAAAGTAATAATATATATAGATATATATAATATAAATATATAATATATAAATATTATATGATAATATATATAGATATATAAATAATGAAATGTAAATAACTTGAAAAGCTATAATTAAGGTCTTAATGCAATATATTAGATATATATATATTAATATATATTAATAATATATATTAATTATAAATATATATTATATATAATATAGATATTATATAAATAAAATATATTAATTAAAATATAATATATATATATATTAAAATTAATAAATATAAATAGTAGAAGATGATATAGCCAACCGAGTAATGATAGTTACTCATATATATAAGACGTCTATATATTATCCGTAAAAATAGAATAAAAATACCCTAAATGAATGTAAAGAATAAAGATAAGCAACTCCCATATATAAATATCAAAAATCAAAAGTATACTCTAAGTATATATATATAAATATATAATATATATATAATATATTATATATATATATATATATATATATATATATATAGTATATATATATATATATACTAGTGATGCACCTAATATCGCACTCCGCGTATCCGCACATTATTAAAGATCCGCATCCGTATCCGGCTTTGCCCTCGGGATGTTTTGAGCGGATATTACTGTCAAGTTCTCAACGCAAATTAAAAAAAAGAAACATGACTTGACTCAACTGTTAATTTGATGACTCATGATCTCACATCATGAGTAGTGACAACTATCTCAGTGACCACTTTTGGAATACGGGCGATAGCGTATCTTATCAGCTTTCTAGAGCTGATAAGAAGTGATAAGAACCACTGTTTTTAGGTAGAAGTTAATGGATTTGTCATGTTAATTTATTATTATTATTATTATTATTATTATTATTATTATTATTATTATTATTATTATTATTATTATTATTATTATTATTATTATTATTATTATTTATTATTTATTATTATTATTTATTATTATTTTATTATTATTACAGTCGAAGATTCGTTTCTTTGAAGAGAAACGTCGAGTCGTTTTTTTTTACGCATGCTCCGACTCCGCTCCGACTCCGACTCCGACTCCGACTCCACTCCGACTCCGACTCCGACTCCGACTCCGGCTCCGGCTCCGACTCCGGCTCCGACTCCGACTCCGGCTCCAACCACGGGTCTGGTTCAGCCCCTGAAGGTTTATTTTTTATTATTTATTATTATTATTATTATTATTATTATTATTATTATTATTATTATTATTATTTATTATTATTATTTATTTATTATTATTATTATTAATTATTATTATTATTTTATTATTATTATTTATTATTATTATTATTATTATTATTATTATTATTATTATTATTATTATTATTATTATTATTATTATTATTATTATGAAATGATTTTTAGGCTCCGGCTCCGGCTCCAGCTCACCTATGGCTCCGAATATATTTACATGGGTAGAGTTATCGTATCTGCGCTAAAATTGGAGGGTAGTTAGATGGTTGATATATCCTTGTTGTATACGAGGTTGTTACGTCCCCCTGGGTCCCCCGAAAGGGGACCACCCCATTAAAAAAATCGAAGTGTTCGTAATTGGCTGAAATTTGGTGAGAGGATTCAGAGTTGAGTTTCTAGAAAGAGTTAGTATTGGATTCTGAGGAGTTGGCTCTGGCACCGGTGCTGGAGCCGCTGCGGTGCCGAATTAATAAACAGTCGTAAACAACAATGTTGGTGTGTTTAAATATGCGGTTATCGAGTGGGTCGTAGATCACGAATTGATGCGTTATAAGACCGTATAGGTGGATCTAGGAAACTCCGCATTATGTGAGTAGGATCCCCACCAACACATGAAAATTCAATATGGCGTAAACCAGCCTGAAAAAGCCTGAAATAGCCCAAAAACATTAATACAGCCTTTATATCATCTATGAATTATCCAATCATTACGAATGAATGACTCAGGAGCTCGACACTTAAGTAAATGACCATACAGTAAATCCTCTGACCACCCTCATTTGAGGGACGCAGCACGCACCAATCTGAAAATCAATTTTTCGAATAGACAGTATGTAGAAACACATCTGGTAATAAACAACCTATCTGAGATGTAATTCTTATAATGTAGCGGAGTCAAAAGTAAAATGAACTAAGCTCGAGAATGAGCACCAACAAGATAGCGGGTAATAACAGTACACACCAAAATCTTGACCAATACAATCACAAGAAACAACAAAACAGTAAACATATACTAATAACCAAACCAAAATGGATACAGACTTTGTAGGTTGTATTGCATTAGATGTATATGCAGGGGATGTAAAATGCACCCGAATGCCCCGCCGAACAAATTTGAAGCGGACCACGAGGCCCACCAAATAATCAATGAAATTAATTTGGGCGTATAGACTGATGAAAACTTAAGGATATTAACAAGACCTTTCTGATAGATATGATATTACTTATAGATTTGCCCCCGGAGTAAAATGAACCGCATGGGACCAATAAATATATGGGGGCCGTGACCCCCAAAAACCTGAATTATATATATATAACATAGAACGATAGATAAATACTCGGATGTTAACTAATACCATACCATGATATTAAAGGTACTTATCACATCTAATATATGGGTTAAATAGCACGTAACATACAAGTACCAAAGGGGGGTCTCCGAGAGGACCCCAAACCTGAAATATTTGACCTAGAACGATGAAACATCTAAAGGTATATACTACTTTCATTAATATAAGCAGTACCCATATCGTATTAATGGGTAAAAAAATAGCCGTAAATCTACTACTTCCAAC
>JABUQX010120783.1:0-5000 GCA_015478945.1 Trachelipus rathkii | reverse complement strand
TATATATATATATATATATATATATATATATATATATATATATATAGTTGGATTAAAAAAAATATTTTTTTTTTTTTAAAAAAACAAAAAAAAAAATTTTTTTTTTTTTTTTTTTTTAAATTACTTATTTTTCATATATATCAAGTCTTTTTAGGGTATTTAGCATTAAAATACAGTAAATACAATATGTTAAAAGAGGTATACAATATATAAAGTAGAGTTTAGTACTTAATAAAGTTTTATTAGTGCTCTAGGGCATATAATTATTACATTTCACATGATCTGATTATTATTATTATATATATATATATATATTATATATATATATATATATATATATATATATATATATATATATATATATATATATATATATATATATATATATATATATATATATATATATATATATATATATATATATATATCATCACCAAACCTTTACTCTCCAAGAGTGGTGGTAAGGCATAAATAAGCATCAGAAAAAGAAAAACAGTAGAAGAATATGACAAAAGTCGAAAAGAAAGCCCAGCCTTACCCCCCTCTGTACCATTAATTAGTAAGGACTCGTCGCAGTCAGAAAATCCACCCTATAGCTTCACGGACTGCGACGGACCCTCACTATGGTAAATCGTTAAGGGTTCATTCCTTGACCCAGGTGGGCCACAACCAAACCCCCCTCACAAAACCCGGCCATTCACTCCTATTATGCACCTTTCTTCTCCTCTGCCAAACTCACATTTCTCTCCTTCTGACAAACTCATTTTCTGACTCAATACACTTTTTCTTCGATCTCCCAGCCGGTCGTTTTCAACACACTCGCCACTATACATCCGCTTAAAAACCGACTATCATTCATCCTTTCCACATGACCAAACCATCTCAACACACTTTCATTTATTCTCTCATTTACCCCTTTCTTCACACCACACAACTCTCTAATACGTTCATTCCTCATTTTATCAATTCTTCTCACACCTAGCATGCCCCCAGATTGTCCATCTGAACACATTGAACTTTGGAATCTATACTTATTCCAGACCATAGTCTCACTAATATACAATAAACACAGGTAACAACATACCGTCATATAGCGCACTAAAGACTTAGTCCCTTTACATTCACCAACGATTTAATTGCACCAGCCACCTTCCTGCCATTCACAACTTTCCTACTACAACTCTGCATCATCCGTTCCCTTCTCATCCAACATATACCCTAAATATTTAAACTCAGACACTTGTTCCAGCTGCTCACCATCTAACATAACTTCACACTGAGGACTGTCCTCACTCACAACCATAACCTTACTCTTATCTACGTTTACTTTCAAACCCCTCCGACACCCTGCCAAATCTCTCACCAATCCTCTCAAACTCTTCAGATTCGCCACACAAAACCAAATCATCCGCATATAATAGGTAGGGCACCCTCCACTCATCTCCATTATTCTAACACCATTTCCTGTCACGCCCACCTTCAATTCTTTCATAACCCCATCCATATACAAATTGAATAACCAAGGAGACATAACACAACCCTGCCTCACTCCGCTATTAATACTAAACCAATACTTTTGACACCATTTATTCTTACACGCCTCACTATCGTCATACAAACTTCAGATTCCATTCAGAGCCTACCACCAATTCAGAAGCCTATCACTAACACCTGCCATAGAGCTTCCCTATTAACCCTATCATACCCTGTTGCAAATCCATAAAACCTAAATACAATTTATTCTTCCTCTCCCTCATTTTCTCTATCATTTGCTTCAATGTAAAGATTTGATCCACACATCCTATACTACCCTAAACGCACCTTGTTCTTACCAATCAGTCCTTCAGTCACTTGTCGCACTCTTTCGACCAAAACACCAGCATATATCTTCCCTACAACACTCAATAAACTAAATACCCTATAATTTCTACAGTTCCCTTTATCTCCCTTACCCTTATATAAAGGTACTATTACTGCTCTCCTCCAATCCCTCGAAACTATACTCTCCATAAACGCTTTATTACACAACTTCAAGATCCAATCAATCACCATCTCGCCTCCGTTCTTGATCATTTCACCAGTAATTTCCATCTATAACTCGTAGATTTACCATTTCAACTTTCATCTCTACCCATTTCTCCTCTTTGCCAATAACCTTTATCCCCAAATACCTATTCTTCTTGCACCATCAAATCCACACAGTCATTATCACCTCTTCATTACTGCCTAATATTATGCAGATTTTCAAAGTGTTCTTTCCACACTCCACTCACAATCCATTTCATCAGTTCCAAAAACACCCATCCCTATTCATTATTCTGAGCAGGTTCCCCTTATTCTATCTTTCTTAACCTTTCCCGCTTAATTCTAGAACAGCTTCCAATTCCAATGTCCCCATTCATCCTCCTTCCAAACTGTTCATTTACCTCTTCTTTTCTCTTACGTATGCATCTTTTAGCATTCCTTTTTTCCTCCTTATATAATTCCAAGCATCTTTCTTTGAAACTTCATCATTTGCTTTTTGTACATTCAAACCACGCTTTCTTTACTTTTAACCGCTTGCATCACCTCTTCATTCCACCACTCACTATTAGCATTCTTACTTCCTACTTTAGCACACTCCACATACTTCTTTTGCACTGCTAACAATTGCTTCCTTCATTTGCTTCCTGATTTATTCAGTCTCAACTTGTTCACATTCAACTGATTTACTTGCGAGCGTCTCTTACATACTTATCCTTATTACCTTGTTCACTAAACTTCACTCTTAATTTTACCCACTTCCTTCCGTATCACCTTCCTCTCCATCCAAGTCCCCACTAACTTAATTTTACACAGAACAACATAATGATCCGACAATCCCATTCCTAAAACCCCTCAATGGTTTTAATATCCAGCACATATTTCAACATCTCCTTCTTCACCAACACAAGATCAATCATACTTTTCACTGCATACCACCCCTCTACCTACACCAACTTTAGTATACTTATGGAAACTCTGTGTTTAAAGAAAGTATTACTTACACACATACCTCTCCCCTCACAGAAATCAATCACCTTCCTACCATTCTCATTTTCTCCTGACACCCCAAAACCACCTGTTATACCATTATTTTTTAATCATATATATATATATATATATATATATATACCCTATATATATATATATATATATATATATATATATATATATATATATATATATATATATATATATATATATATATATACTGTATAAAATCCGTATTAATAGTCAATATTTAGGCCTAGAAGGGGTATTGGTACTACTGTATAATTTAAAACATCTTTAATATACATAAAAAGAGGTAATTTAAAAAAAAAAAAAAAAAAAAAAAAATTAAAAAAAAAAATTTTTTAAAGTTTTTTTTATAACCCTATATATATATATATATATATATATATATATATATATATATATATATATATATATATATATATATATATATATATATATATATATATATATATATATATATATATATATATATATATTCAGAAAAGAACATGTGCTTTAAAGACCCTGCTTATGACCTTAGGCTTAGGGTAACATAGTCGGGTTATTGAGTTCGATTAACCCTAGTATTGTTAGGTAGGAGAGTTTGTTAGGGTGTACAAGACATCTTTGAAGGAAATGATCAGTTGTACCATGAGTACGTAACTTTGCTTAAGTTCAATTTTTTATTTAGCGTAAATGAAAAATGTATATGTTAAAAATATCGTTTCTTTGATAGGTTAGATACTTAGTTAATTTTAGCATTTTGCCGAAGTTCAGTGGGTTTAAATGTTAGATTATACTAGCTTTATCAGAAAATGTTAAATTTTGTCAGATATTACTTTGTTAGCTGCTAATGATATGTTAGAAACCTAGCCTTAGGTTAGGTTTTACTGGGTAATGTTAGATTTGGTAGAGAGCTTTGTTAATGTCCGCAGTAGTAATAAGTACGAGATAGAAAGTACCCCCCATGAAAAGAATTAAGCGAAACCAGATGCGCGCACACACGAGCGTACGTTCATGACGAAGTTATGGACGTACGTGAGTCGTTATTTACATATACATATACATCTACATACACAATTACATACATATATACACACACACACACCATACGAGCGTGCGTTCATGACGAAGTCATGAACGTACGTGAGTTGTTATTTACATATACATATATATTTACATATACACAATTACATATACACACAGATACATATACACACACCCCAACACACTTACATATACAACTACATATACGTCTGTCTGTTTGGCTTCACCCTCACCCCTTTTCTTTTACCCCTCACAACCTTTCGTTTGCTCCGCACCATCCGCACCGTTGGTTGCCTGGGCCTTTCGCCGCTTGACCCGCACCGCCACCGGAGCCGCTTGCTCTTGGCTTGTCATCGAACAGGGAGGGTTTCTTTCCCCGCTCCCCCTTTCTCTGTTTACCCCCTCTCTAGTGAACAACGACAACGTCAAAAACAAAATAAGAGAAGGCTGGAGTCGAACCTTCTCCCTTTTTGCGCCTTCCAGTGTCCCGGTCAATTGTCAGTGCTTTAGGCCTTAGAGCTGGAAGAATCCTATCAGGCTATATAAGAAAATTTCTTTAAATAATATTCTCATAATATATATATATATATATATATATATATATATATATAATATATATATATATATATATATATATATATATATATATATATATTGGAAATGAATATAATCTTCACGGTAATTAACCTTTTCTCGGATACGGGGAGATAACAGCCTCAGAGGTCATTAAGGGGATTACCTTCCTCGGATACAACCGCAGATAACACTTAGCTTTTTTCTCGAAATTGAGAAGAGGGATATGCCTTAGGCGACAAGAAGTACTATATAATATTAATTAGAATTATATATATATATATATATATTGAAGCTGGGTGCTTAGGACCGCTTCTTTAAGGTTGATTGAGAAGTTAATGTGCTTACAATTTTATTTTCCT
>JABUQX010120782.1:0-21993 GCA_015478945.1 Trachelipus rathkii | reverse complement strand
GTTGTACTTCGTTTATTTAACAGGTGTTTATCGTTTTCGCATTTATCGTGAAACCTTTCGCGTTTTCGTGCGCCCACTTCATATATATATATATATATATATATATATATATATATATATATAACATAAATATATATCTTTCTTAATATAACTATATATATATGTACCATATATATATACCCTTAATAATAACCATACCTGCCTCTCTACCTCACTCCTCTATATACCATATAGTTTTACCATACAATTTATCTTAGATTAAAGAAAACCAATGAATAGTTGTAACTCAAATAATTAAATCGAAAAAAGGTAATATAGAAGTGCATGTCACCCCCGATTTTTATAAAAATCACCGAATATACTCTAAAAAATAATAATGAAAAATAATGAAAACGAAAATCGCCGCTCTCTTTAGGAAAAAATGTTACAGCCTCTCAAAGTTGTTAAAAATCCCATAGGAGTTTCTTTAAAAAGAAAAAAAAATTAAAAATAACAGAATATACTCTAAAAAAATAATAATGAGGCTAAAAAAAACGAAAATGATTTAAGTCTTTAGGAAAAAAAGTTAGAACCTCTCAAAGTTTAAAATTTTCCCATTGGCTTTCTTATAAAAAAAATTAGTGGTCCTCGTGCTCGTTTTAGGACCATCCTAGTTCAGGTTATGATAAGATTTGTTAATTCTACATAGATTTTCTCTGTGTATACCTAACAAAACTAACTTATCATAACCTGACTTAGAGGGCCTGAAATGAGACCTAACCTTGATGGATCAAAAATGAAAAGTCTATATGAGTTTTAACAACTTTGAGAGACTGTAACTTTTTTTCCTAAAGAGAGCGACGATTTTCGTTTTTATTATTCTTCATTATTATTTTTTAGAGTATATCCTGTGAATTTTATAATAATCGGGGGTGACACCCCTCTGCACTAATATTACCCGAATTAAATTTAGACGTTTAAATGAGCAAAACTTTAGGTTTACATTGAATTATCAAAAGATTTATTATATCAAAAAAGAGGAAAAATTAAACTACATAATATATGAATAATGACAGGCGAAAATAATATCTAAAAGTTCTGCCATAAAATGTATTAATAAAATAAATGAGTGTTTGTGTCGTCGATAGCATGGAGGCTAAAACCGAATTAAAGAGGTACACTAATATATTTTATTTTATTTGTTGATTTTATACATCAATTTCTTTACTATATATATATATATATATATATATATATATATATATATATATATATATATATATATATATAACAACATATATATATATATCATATATATATATATATATATATATATATATATATATATATATATATATATATATATATATATATATATATATATATATATATATATATATATATATATATATATATAAGAAAGACACATATATACTTTATATATATATATATATATATATATATATATCTTCTTTATATATATATATATATATATATATAAAAATATATATATATATATATAAATATATATATATATATAAAATATATATATATATATATATATATATATATATATATATATATATATATATATATATATATATATATATATATATATATATATATATATATATATATATATATATATATCATATGTATATATATATATATATGATCTGACTGTCTTGTGGATGTTGGACCATTGAAAACAGCTGGGAGGGATGAAATGAGAAGAACAAGAGAAGGGTTGGAAAGAGATTGAAGAGGATGGAAACTCTGGGAGAGCATGAATTCAAGCTATTTTATTATTTAGAAGTGGAGAAGAAATTTTATGAAACTGAATAACATATTTAAAAATATTTTTTGGATCAAATATTTCGAAATTAAAATCAAAATTATAAATTAATTCAAAATTAACATTTAAAAACATAAGAAGAGGAGCTACAAATTTTTTTTTATCCGGGCCTTTTAATAAGATTTTCATTAAAATAATCTGTAAAGGAAGAAAAATTTTGAAATTGTTCTTTTAAATTATTATTATGAATAACAGCGAAATTTTAGCCTTACAAATAATTGAATCAATCTACTTCTAGGTGATATTTGGTGGTTATAGGATGTTTTCTGAGTAATCAAGGAAGGAATGATTGGAGTTTCCGACGCGGTCAGGACATATGAAGATCTTCTTCGCATGGTTATAGGGCGACAGGGCTAGCAACCCGGTCCTCTTTCCTTTTGCTTGAATCACTCTTGGTGCAGCGTTGAGATCTTATGCGCCTAGAAACAAGATCCTCTGGAGAGCTCTAGGAGAACCAGTGTTGAGGCCTAATGGGAGAAGATGCTAGTTCTACTGAAAGGGCGAAAACCCTACCTGAGAGTGTTTAACTCGAGGACTGGCGTCCAAACCATTGCGCCGAGAAAATGGCTTTCTGGAGTGTTCTGAGGTTAAAAGTTTCGGGCCAGAAGAAGGAAACGCTGGACCTCCTGACAGGGCGAAAGCTCTTCCTGGGAGTTGTTATAGATTATAGATTATAGATATATATATATATATATATATATATATATATATATATATATATATATATATTCTATATATAAATATAACCTTATATATATATATATATATATATATATATATATATATATATATATATATATATATATATATATATATATATATATGGTAATAGTAGCGCAGAGGGGCTTCACCCCCGATTTTTATAAAAATCACAGGATATGCTCTAAAAAAATAATAATGAAGAATAAAAAAGCCCTTCCAGGTTAGATCTCATTTCAGGCCCTCTAGTTCAGGTTATGATACGTTTTGTTAGGTATGCACAGAGAAAATCTATGTATACTTAACAAATCTTATCATAACCTGAACTAAGATGGCCCTAAAACGAGCACGATGACCACTAATTTTTTTTTTAATAAGAAAGCCTATGGGAAAATTTTAAATTTTGAGAGGCTAACTTTTTTTCCTAAAGACTTGAATCATTTTTGTTTTTATATGCTTCATTATTAATTTTTTAGAGTGTATACTGTGATTTAAAAAAAAAAATTATAAGAAAAATCTATGTTTTTTTTTCTTATCTTCGCCAAACATTTTTGGATTACTGATATGGAACATCCTCACAAACAACTATTTTTTTTATTAATAATATCAAAAATCCCCAAAAACAATTTTATAGACTATCATTAAGGTTAATAACTTAATTTTCCTTTATAAGAAAGGAAAGACAAAACCACGTGGTACTTCTTTTATTAGGAACGCATGGCGATGAATTTCTGTATTTCTTTTCCTCTTCTTTATTGTCTTCGTTAAATTAACTAATCCATTACATAGATAAAATAACGTTTCTAGCTTAATTTTAATTAACAAAATCATATTCAAATGATTTTTCTTAGCAGTTCTAAAAAAAAAATTTTCCTTGGAAAAAAAATGGCTGAAAAAAAAGCCCTTTCTTAAATGTTTTAAGTTTTTATCCGGAAAAATAAAATGAACTTTATTACAGATTCAAATATAGCTTGTTAAAAGTTAAAGCACAATTTAAAGATTACATTCAATTAAATTAATCAAATTACTAACCAAAAAGTTCATTCGTGAACAGTTCTAAATATTTTTGGTAAATAAATATAAAACAATCGTGGTCTTCGGAAAATGGCAGCTGGCTGACGCTAGAGGCCATTCACCAGCCAATAATTCCATCTTCGATATTTCGAGTTTTTAAAATAAATAAGTTAATTTATTTATATATCAATGTCTTTGTCTTTTAGAAACGAACTCATCGAGATTACTCATTTCATTTTCCATTAACCTTTTCCTATCTTTCGATAATAAGAGAGACGGCCTTTAGCTGGTCTCAAACCAAGCTCCTCAATTTTGTTCTCATTTGCTTTCTATAATTTTCGTTTCATTATTTAGATTAAATTCGTCACTAGTTTTCTAACTCTTCTTAAAATCTTAATAACAAGAAACATTTATCCTTTTTGTATTCACAATTTTTTTTTTTTTTTTTTGAACAAGGTACGAATTCTTCTTAATCCTTCATGCGTACCACTTTCTGTTTTCTTTAAAAGAATCTAATTTCGGAAATTTTCGTGAAATTTAAACTATCGCTATCCCTTCCAGCCACTGGTGACGTGAGTTGACATCTGAGTTAAACGTGAAAGGTAGATTTAGCATTTGTGGACTAATTTTGTAGAAGTGATTAAAAAAATTTAAAGTCTTTTCATTTTTTTCGTGCTAAGTATTAAAGTGATCAATTAACAGACACCGGGTACCTTTTAATTTACTACCACGGATATTATATATTTTTTTCTTCTTCTTCCGTTTAAAACTTTTCTGGAGAGTTATTTTTTTTTTGATATAATTATGCATGTGCATGAAATTATGTTTACATACCGGTTGGTGAGCGAGATCAAATACAGGCTATTCTAGGGAGAGCCTAAATGATAATAATAATAATAATAATAATAATAATAATAATAATAATAATAATAATAATAATAATAATAATAATAATAATAATAATAATAATAATAATAATAATAATAATAATAATAACAGAAAATAGATAATATTAATAAAATTTCTTCTAAAAACAGTTTTTCCGTTTTTCCATCTTATAATTTTAAGCATTATACGTTTGGCAACACTTAAGACAGAGCGGAATTTTTTTTTAGTGCTACATTCTCTGGTTTTGCTCAGGGTGTACCTTATTTTTTTATTTCCTTTTTTTGGCATTTTTAATCCATTTAAGTATTATTGGAAAAAAAAAATAATAATAATAATCATTATCCTTGCAGTATTTAAAATATGTTTCCGTCCCCCTCTTTGTTTTTTTTTTAAAGAACATCTTGTCTACATTAAAATTTAAATTATAGTATGAAATCCTTGTTATAATTTTTTTTTATAAATTTAAAGGTCCATTCAGTGTACACAAGATTTCAAAGTAAAATAACGCGTTCAATGCAGGTTATAAACCGAAAATGCGAATACAGGTTTCAAACTTTGCACGTTAAAATTGGTAGAGAAACTGCCTGGTAGTTTGAGCAATTTTAATCGCATTTCTAGGCAATACACCTTTCAATTTTTTTTCTTATTTTTCCATTTTGATTAATGCACGTCGAAATTTTTTTTTTTTTTAAATTCTATTTTCAAGGTTTATAAATTTTATTTTTTCATTTTTTTTTGGAACTACTGATTGCATGTTAAAATTTGGAAGAGGGACTGTTCGGTAGTTTTATAAATTTTTTTTAACCTTTTTCATCAACATCCACACCTTCTAAATTTCTTTTGCATTTTTCCATTCAGAACATGCACGCCGGGAAAATTTTTTTTTTTATTTTTTTATTTTGAAAGTTTATAAATTTTATTTTTTTCATTTTTTTTGGAACTACTGATTGCAAGTTAAAATTCGGAAGAGGTATGGTTCGGTAGTTTTAAACATATTTTTTTTCAACCTTTTTTATCAACATCCACACTTTCTAAATTTCTTTTGCATTTTTCCATTCAAAACATGCACGTCGGGAAAATTTTTTTGTAATTTTTATTTTGAAGGTTTTCAAATTTTAATTTTTTTTCTCATTTTTTGGACTGATTAAATTTTTTTTTCACCTTAATTTTTTTTAACTAATTACTAGGATAAAATTTAAGAACATATTGTCTTTTGTGTTAATTTTTTTTTTTAAATCCACAATTTTTTTGGTTTCTTTTCTTGTTTTAAAAGGCGTAAAGTGTAGTTAGACAGTCTGATTAGATGCGAAATAAAGAAAACCGTTGCGGAATATTGACTTTAATTTAACCTCCTCCAAACTCTATAATAAAAGTCAGGAGGAAACTGGCGAAACTTGTCCAACCTGAAGTTCTACTCATCCCACGCCAAATTGTTTATTCGGCAGAAGCGCGATAAGTGAAATTCGCATAAGGCATCAAATTTATTTTCCTTTTATTAACTAATCACTTTCACTTACACTTTTACAAACTAACTAATGATGATGTAGGCACCTCCAAACCTACAGCCACAAAACTTTTTATATCGATTGCCCCGATCCACCATTAAAAAGACCATCACAGGATAGTAAGTGATGCCAGTCTTAACTTCTTCGTCCGGAGACACTCTGAATAACGACGAAAACGTCATCCAATCATAAAATGCAATTAAGGCATTTCCAGAAAACTGAGTTTATTTTTCAAAAATCGCCTTCCCTCGAGCCAAACCGTGCAGCTCGCACCTCATGTTACTTTAGGAAACTAGTTCAAACTTACTCTTCCCATTCTTATGGAAGATTTATTTATATACAATTCTGGTCCACCAGACGACCTACACTTTTCCGAATGGAACTCCAATTCCCAAACTAAACGAAGAGCCAAAACACTCTTCACTCATTTCTCCAATTTTGAAGATTCCTCCCAAGAGTGTAGAATCTCTCAATCACTAAACAGTTATTGCAATGGTGATCGCCCGAGAGCTCACCAGCAATTTCATCACATGGCTCACCGACAATGTCAAGCCCAAAACAACTGCCACAACTACTGAGAAAAGCGTCGGTCATCTGACGCTCCCATGACTACCCCGCTAAGAAATTTTGAAATCCCCTTCGACAATTCGGAAGTCACGGGATTAATTTTCTACAAGTGTGACCAGAGCAAGTCCAATTCTGACTCTCTCCAACGAAAAAGTGATTTCCCTAGTCTTTCTCATCCTATATTTTCTCCTCCGTATCCTTCCTCCTTTAATAAGTGCATTAATGTTTGTGACGACTCATCTTCCGAGTCTAAAGATAAAGTGAAAGAAAAGTTTAATAATAATTTGGAGAACGTAAAAACAAATGGAAATAATATAGCATTTTTTAAATTCAGCAAACTATATGAAAAAAATCACACCTTAGGAGATGATAATGTTTCTCAAACAAACAGTACGTTATTTACACTAAATATAAAGGATATAGTCCCGGATAATGCGAAAGCATGGACCGAGGGTCCTAGTAACTTTAGTAATATCCGAGGTTATGGCAATGTTAACCTAACATTGGCCATGACTTATTTAGCTTACAAAACACAGGTACACAGGTAAATGGGCAACAAACCCAGATTAAAAATTTTGATAATGCTGTAAATAAATGTGGTGTTACACCAACATCTAAACGCCAATAACTTTTGATAATTGGGCTAATGACCAATTAGCCCAACACAAAACCGTAAAACGTGCTATTTTAGGCAATGATGTACTAAATGATAGTTTTAAGGAAAAACAGAGGGTTAACACTAATCCTAACACTTGTTCTGATACAAAAAACATATGTATATTAAATGAATCTTTTCATACACCATCTCCTATCCCACATTCATTAGATAGTACTCCTACTATGCTTACCTCACCTCCACAACCTATGCCTAACCTTATCCAAAATACTATACCTACTCCTACCACTAAATCTAAACCTGTGCCTAACATTCTACCTACTCCTACCACTATGCCTAACGCTTTGTTTACCACTATGACTACTTCTACCACTAGACCTAACGCTATGTTTACTACTATAACTGCTCCTAACACTATGCATAACTCCATGTTTACTACTATAACTACGCCTAATCATCCTCTAAATACTATACCTACGCCTAACAATCCCCAAAATGCCATACCTACGCATAGCAATTTCCAAAATACTATACCTACGCCTAACAATTCTCAAGATGCTATACCTACGCCTAACAATTTCCAAACTACTATATTTATGCCTAACATTTCCCAAATACTATGCCTGACTTTATGCCTACTCCTAACCATTTCCAAAGTACAATACCTAACCATTTCCCAAATACTATGCCTAACCATATACCTATTTCTAACCATTTTCAAAGTACTATACCTAACCATATAAAAAACACTATGCCTAACCCCCAACCTGCTCCTAACATTAGTAGTTATGCAACTCCTCATCCTAACTATTCTACGCTTACTGCTAACCTACTAAATCTTTTTGATCCTATTACTATACCAAAAGTACCCATGCATCCGGTGCAGTATACAATAACTTCCGATTCTATGCTTACTGCAGATCTAATTAACTTTTTCGATCCTAATACTGTCTCTACTACGCACACTACTTCGGTGACAGACAGCATGAATTTTTCTAACCCTATGGATCCTTTAACAACATCTCTTGCTACAGTGCATGAAAGAACTAACCCCCTTAATACGATAAGTTCACTAACAGCATCTGCTAAACCAGTGTCAAATAGGGCACTCCTTACGAACTTGATGCAACAACCGGCATCATCCGCGATTTTAACGAACGATGGGAAAATCCATTCCAATTATTCCATGCACCCAACTAAAGTAACGAACTTTAACTCTGTCCATGAGATACAATTCCCACTTACTACTACTACTACTACTACTACTACTACTACTACTACTACTACTACTACTACTACTACTACTACTACTACTAATACAACAACTACTACTAATACTACTACTACTACAACTATTACTAATCCTTCCTATCAAGGTTCTCAACATATATTGATTTCACCCCAAGATATTACTTTATCTTCCGCTTTTACTATTGATAGTCAAATCCTATAAAATAATGCCCGCAAAGCATATCCCCTAATAAGACCCGCATACATTTTAAAAGCTAGTATAAATTACAAAAACCATATATATTACAAGACAGAAAACTCATTTTAGATTCAGATTCGAATAGTAGTCTTTGCAGATACTCTTTTATTTTTGAAATGGAGGACAAATTTAACATAAACATACCATTAAAACCCACAGAAATTACACTACGTTCTATCACGAGTTCAAAATTTTACCAAATGGGTACAATAATTTTTGACTTAACTTTACAAGGGGAAAACATACCAGTTAACTTTATAGTCATATGCGACAATCTTTATGGTTTTAATACACCTTTCCCACTAGGTACAAATTTCCTAAATAATCCAAGAATAAACTTACAAACAAAACAAAACACCATTGAGGTAACAACAAATAACCATATTATTCCTATACCACTTACCCACCAATACCCCACCAAAAAGAAATCCCCAAGCATACATGCTAAACATACATAGGTAAACCATACAGAGGCTAAGCCCCTCTGTTCCAACGATATTTCTACACCTAACAATCTTTTACTAGAGACTGACATTTCCTATAATTTATCCACTTTAGAAGACACATAAATAGCTCCTGATTCAAAGTTCACTCTTTCTGTTAAAGCTTCTTCCCCCGTCTCATACTTCTCCTCCTGACAATTTTATTCTATCTACAGAGAGCACTTATTTCAGCATTTCGGGAAGTGTGCTTAGTTCTGCCTCCGACGGCCAAGTTCTCTTGGACATACTCAATATGAGCCCCTCTTCCCAATTCCTTCCTCAAAACACCGTCCTAACCAGGGCTAATCCTATTATAGTTCTTGACGAACTCATCCAAACGTCCAATATTAATTTAGCCACTTCTTCCAAAGGCTTAACCCAAACTCAACTTCGAAATACTTTTAAAAAACTCGTTCAGGAATCTTTCAAAGATAACGAAGATTACTGTACTACATTACAAGATCCGGACCAATTAGAAAACTTAATTGATCTGTTGATGACTTACTGAGATGTAATAGCCTTAGAAGATGTCCGTTAACTAAATTTTCGATACAACTTAAAGAAAACACCCCAAAGGTACAGCACCGGCCAACAAAAAGCGTACATCCGTCCTATTAGTAGGCCCCATTCGAGCCCTCTGCTCGTTATTCAAAAGAGTCCCATCCAACTCCAATAATTGTTGCCGATACAGCACATATAACGCCATCATACGTGCTAGACCGATTCCCCCTGCCTTGTATAAATGCCATACTTTCTAAGCTGGGAAAATCAAAAATTTTCAGCAGTCTCGATCTTCTCGACGCTTACCATTGTCTGGAAATCAAGGAAGAGACACAACCACTACTAGCCTTCCGCACTCCGCGTGGTCAGTACGCACCAACAAGACTCAATTCCGGTTTCTCCAATGCACCACCCGTCTTCGCAAGAATGATGGAAATGGTGTTGTCTCACCTCCTAGTTACCGGCAGAGTCTCTTGGACGATGTCTAATTACTTGTTGAAACATTAAAGAAATTTTGCTTAACTTAGAAAAAAGTTTCCCAATCTTCGAAGGAAAAAGATGAAAATCAAACTTGCTAAATGTAGGTTTCTTAGGAACAGTCTCCTTTTTCTGGGTTTTAAAATTTCCCAAGACAATTTCACCTGACCCCATAAAACTCCAGACTCTTACTATATTCAAACTCCCGACTAACGTAGCAGAAACTAGGTCTTTACTTGGTTTCCTGAACTACTTTAATCATTTGATAAACTCCTACTCAGTCCTTGCCAAGCCTATAACAAAACTGCTACAAAAGAATGCAACATTTTTCTGGATATCAGAACAACAAAAAGCTTTCTTAGCTTTAAAAGATAACCCCAATTAAGATTCCCTGATTACTCCAAGGAATTCTATATCAACACTGATACCTCTAACCTAGGGCTCAGTGCTGTACTATACCAATTAGACGAGAATAGCAAAGAGAAGCCATTATCCTTCATTTCCAGAGCACTAAACAAATCCGAGGCTAATTACAAACTATTGAACAAGAAGCATTGGAAATAGTCTTTGCGTTAAAAAAATTTAAGAATACGGTGTTCGGTTATCTGCTTACAATCATCACGGATAACCAACCGGTTAATTCATCTCATACCCAATAAGAACCTTACCGACGTAGAAAGATGGAAGTTATTATAGCGCATTTTAATCCACATCATTACAAACAAGCAAACTAAAACATTATCCTGCTATTTAAGTAGAAATACCTCCTATTGCTCTTATCTTTTGCACAAAAATACCGTACTCCATACATGAAAACTATCCCTTGACTAAAGAGAAAATATAGTAAATGAACAAAAGATATGTAAACGTCTTAAAACTCTCTATGAATATGCAAAACCCATCATTTCTCATAACAAACCACTTTCAGAACAAGACACTCTTGCTGACCCTTACCCCCATGTTTTAATCGATGATATTTTACATTATGCAACCCAATCTGGATGTTTCCTTATCCAAGTCCCAGATACATTAATCCACTCCGTCATCGAACACTCCCATGCCTCCCTAGGAGCAGGACACTGCGAAATGCAGAGAACCGAATTAGTAATTCGAGAAAGATACATTTTCCCCAAATTACACAAACGTACTCATGAATATTGTACTACATGTCCCTCCTGCCAAAACATTAAAGCAAATACTCCCAAAAACGTCCCCATAAAAGCATACCCCCCTCCCCTATGAACCTTTTTCCAGAGTCCACCTAGACATTTTAGGACCTTTACTAGAATGCAAATTACACAATGTAAAATACATCTTTTGCATGAAAGACTCTCTTACTAGGTATGTTGAACTTGTCCCCCTAAAACAAAATACTACCAAAGACATTGCACAGGCTATCCTAGAAAGGATAATCTGTCACCATTCTACTTCGGAGGTAATCATTTCTGATCGGGCACCGGTGCTGACCTCCCAACTTTTTAAAGACATATGCGCCCAATGGCGTATTAAGGCAGTAAACATAGTTGTGCGACACGCCTAGAGTAATGCACTAGTTGAAAAAGAAAATCATAAGATAAGCAATTGTCTACGACACTATGTTAATAACAGTCATAACGACTTGGGTCTATACATCCTATTCACACAAACCAGTAAATCCTAAAACAACTTCCAAAATCTTGTAATATCCAAATGAAAATAGGCGATTTAGTTCACATCTTGAACGTCCTAAAGCCTAAACAATCCCCCAAACTTGCCCAGAAATGGACAGGTCCTTATAAAATCCAACAGTTTGTTCCTTATAACAAACTGTTACTCCAATGTCTCGACTCTTCAAAATCTTTCATTGTCCACAGGGATAATGTCAAAATATCGAAAGTTACAGACAATTTCCAACCTATTCCCCAACAACAACCCCACGGCGACCTACACACAAAAACAAGACCACCTCCAAAACAAATACAACAAATTACAATTCCCCAACCAACCATACGAAATATACCACATACTATACACGCCCACCAAACACAATATTCCCAACACAAACCCAACAACGACCACAAAGCCAACAACCAACTACACCAACAACTCCTTTACACATTCCTTCACTCCACAGACAAAATTTACAACAAAGACAGTTATTCCCACATGAAGAAACTGCATCACCAGAACAAATTTCCCACACACCAACATCACCACCACATTCTCCAACAAGTATTTACTACCAAGACAAGAAATACCACCGGAAGAACCCACTTCCCCATGAAACCTCCTCCCATGCACATATAAAATCACATACAAGAGATTTCCAAATCTTACCATCCCTTCCAAAATTACCCCCTATACAAAGACTTACACCACCACCAACACTCCTTCCTAGATTTTCCTTAGATGACCCTATAACCTTACCCCCCAAAGCTCCTTCTCAAGCAACAGTCCAACCACGACCAACTCCTTTATCTGAAATATCTCCCCCCACTCCTCCAGACACCAGGGTGAATGATCCATCCTACAGACTTTCCCTATCATTCCGAAACCCTGACATCCCACACCCCATGCAGTTGCGAAACAGGCAACAACCTGCGACTATTATGAGAAGACAAAGAGAATATCTTTTACCTCCTAAACAAACTTTTCTTGCATAGAGAGGTCATCCACCTCCAAGACTTCCCCCACCAACATGAAGTTTTCTTTCCTTTTTCTCTCCCCCAGGGGAACATTAAATATTTGAAAACATATGTGAATCATAATAACATCTTTGAAACAAACACCTCAAAGACATTATTTTTATTAAACTGTCTCCAACGTTTCTAACGGTTTAAATTAAAAATAAGATCAGAAAATTTTCAAAGACAAAGAAACATTAAAAACTTATGAACTAGTAAATTATATCATAAATATTAACAAAATAATCAAGTCCATTTTTTATTTGTTTTTACCCTTAAATAAAATAAAGGTCACAAACTACCATTCATTTTTATTATATCATAAATACTAACAACATAATCAAGCTCAAATTTTTCATTTATTCTAAACTTAGGTACTAAACAACATACATCACCCCAAAAAGAAATTATCATAAAACATAAACCCTTAGGAAAATACCTTCCCAAAATCTCACAATTCTCACACCCATTCTACACTTTTAAAGCAACACTATCTACTTATCCTAATTTAAAATTCATTTACATAGATCCCAGTACTCTAGCCTCGAAAAGAAGACAATTCAACAAGAAAAAAAAAAGAAGAATACTTTTTCCTCCCCAGCCGGGTCTATTTTGCAATTAAATATGCTTTCCATTGCCAAATAAACAATTCCTATCAAAAATATAAAAATTTTAATTCATTTTTCAAAAATTCTCTTATTTCGACTTTTCTGAAGTAAAAAAAAATCTACAACGAGGTCCATTTCCTCGCATATTTTTTCCTTC
The DNA here is from genome assembly GCA_015478945.1 of Trachelipus rathkii. Lineage (NCBI taxonomy): Eukaryota > Metazoa > Arthropoda > Malacostraca > Isopoda > Trachelipodidae > Trachelipus > Trachelipus rathkii. The sequence goes on along the minus strand of JABUQX010120782.1, from coordinate 8,493 downwards.
TTGTTTTTTTTTTCTCTTATATTCGGCAAATATTTTTGGATTACTGATATGGAACATCCTCACAAACAACTATTTTTTTTATTAATAATATCAAAAATCCCCAAAAACAATTTTATAGACTATCAGTAAGGTTAATAACTTAATTTTCCTTTATAAGAAAGGAAAGACAAAACCACGTGGTACTTTTTTTATTAGGAACGCATGGCGATAAATATCTGTATTTCTTTTCCTCTTCTTTATTGTCTTCGCTAAATTAACTAATCCATTACATAGATAAAATAACGTTACTAGCTTAATTTTAATTAACAAAATCATATTCAAAGGATTTTTCTTAGCAGTTCTAAAACTTTTTTTTTTTTTTGGAAAATAATGGCTGAAAAAAGCCCTTTTTTAAATGTTTTGGTTTTTATCCGGAAAAATAAAATGAACTTTATTACAGATTCAAATATGGCTTGTTAAAAGTTAAAGCACAATTTAAAGATTACATTTAATTAAATTAATCAAATTACTAACCAAAAGGTTCATTCGTGAACAGTTTTAAATATTTTTATTAAACAAATACAAAACAATCGTGGTCCTCGGAAAATTGCAGCTGGCTGACTCTAGAGGCCATTCACCAGCCAATAATTCCATCTTCGATATTTCGAGTTTTTAAAATAAATAAGTTAATTTTCAGAGTACCACATTCATTTATATATCAATGTCTTTGTCTTTTAGAAACGAACTCATCGAGATTACTCATTTCATTTTTCATTAGCCTTTTCCTATCTTTCGATAATAAGAGAGACGGCCTTTAGCTGGTCTCACACCAAGCTCCTCCATTTTTTTCCCATTGGCTTTCCATAATTTTCGTTCCAATATTTAGATTAAATTCGTCACTAGTTTTCTAACTCTTCTTAAAATCTTAATAACAAGAAACATTTATCCTTTCTGTATTCACGGATTTTTTTTTGAACATGGTACGAATTCTTCTTAATCCTTCATGCGTACATTTTTCTTTTTTTTTAAAGAATTTAATTTCGGAAATTTTCGTGAAATTTAAACTATCGCTATCCCTTTCAGCCACTGGTGACGTGAGGAAAGAAAATTTAGTTGACATCTGAGTTTAAACGTGAAGGGTAGATTTAGCATTTGCGGACTAATTTTGTAGAAGTGATAACAAAATTTAAAGTCTTTTCATTTTTTTCATGCTACGTATTAAAGTGATCAATTAACAGACACCGGGTACCTTTTATTTTACTACCACGGTTATTATATTTTTTGTTTTTTCTTCTTCTGCTGTTTAAAACTTTTTTGGTGAGTTATTTTTTTTTTTTGATATGATTATGCATGTGCATGAAATTGTGTTTACATACAGGTTGGTGAGCGAGAAAAAATACAAGCTATTCTAGAGCTAGCCTAAATAATAAAAATAATAATAATAATAATAATAATAATAATAATAATAATAATAATAATAATAATAATAATAATAAATAATAATAATAATAATAATAATAATAATAAAATAATAATAATAATAAATAATAGATAATAATAATAATATAATAAAATAATAATAATAATAATAAAAATAATAAATAATAATAAATAATAAATAATAATATAATAATTAATAATAATGAAAAAATAATGGAATAATAATCATAATAATAATAATAATAATAATAATGAATTAAAATAATAATTAATAATAATAATAATAATAATAATAATAATAATAATAATAATAATAATAATAATAATAATAATAATAATAATAATAATAATAATAATAATAATAATAATAAATAATAATAATAATAATAATAATAATAATAATAATAATAATAATAATAATAATAATAATAATAATAATAATAATAGATACTACTAATAAAATTTCTTCTAAAAACACAGTTTTCCCATTTTTCCATTTTATAATTTTAAGCATAATACGTTTGGCAACACTTAAGACAGAGAGGAATTTTTTTTAGTGCTACATTCTCTTGTTTTGCTCAAGGTATAGCTTATTTGTTTTGTTTTTGTTTTTTTTCATTTTTAATCCATTTAAGTATTATTGGAAAAAAATAATAATAATAATCATTATCCTTGTAGTATTTAAAATATGTTTCCGTCCCCTTCTTTGTTTTTTTTTTTAAAGAATGTCTTGTCTACATTAAAATTTAAATTATTGTATGAAATCCTTGTTATAATTTTTTACATATATATAAATTTAAAGGTCCATTCGGTGTACACAAGATTTCAAAGTAAAATAACGCGTTCAATGCAGATTATAAACCGAAAATGCGAATACAGGGTCCTAACAATGCATGTTAAAATTGGTAGAGAAACTGCCTGCTAGTTTGAGTAGTTTTAATCGCATTTCTAGGCAATACACTTCTCAAATTTTTTTTTATTTTTCCATTTTTAACAATGCACGTCGATTTTTTTTAATTCTATTTTGAAGGTTTATAAATTTTAGTTTTTTCATTTTTTGGGGAACTACTGATTGCATGTTAAAATTCGGAAGAGGGACGGTTCGGTAGTTTTAAACATTTTTTTTTCAACCTTTTTCATCAACATCCACACTTTCTAAATTTCTTTTGCATTTTTCCATTCAGAACATGCACGTCGGGAAAAAAAATTTTTGTAATTTTTATTTTGAAGGTTTATAAATTTTATTTTTTTTCATTTTATTGGAACTACTGATTGCATGTTAAAATTCGGTTGAGGGACGTTCGGTTGTTTTAAGCATATTTTTTTCAACCTTTTTCACCAACATCCACACTTTCTAAATTTCTTTTGAAATTTTCCATTCAGAACATGCACGTCAGAAATTTTTTTTTGTAATTTTTATTTTGAAGGTTTATAAATTTTAAATTTTTGTTTTTATTTTTTTGGACTGATTAAATTTTTTTTTTCACCTTAATTTTATTTAACTAATTACTATGATGAACTTTAAGAGCATATTGTCTTTTGTGTTAATATTTTTAAACCACAATTTTTTTTTGTTTCTTTTCTTGTTTTAAAAGGCTTGGAGTGTAGTTAGACAGTAGAATAGATGCAAAACAAAGAAAACCGTTGCGGAACATTGGCTTTCATTTAACCTCCTCCAAACTCTATAAAAAAAAGGAAGGAGAATATATATATATATATATATATATATATATATATATATATATATATATATATATATATATATATATATATATATATATATATATATATATATATATATATATATATATATATTACAGAAGATAAACACCACCACTCACGGGCAGAGCCCTAATCTAGGAAGGGGTGTACTCAATTAACGTCCGAGCAGGACGGAGCCAAGCCCAATGAGGGGATAGCTCACATTCTCCCGCCCGACCAGTTGCAAACCTGGGACCCTCACTGTTTGGCGAGTGCTCTACCACTGAGCTACCGGGGGCTTTTGTATAAATAAATATAAAATACAAAAATATATATATATATATATATATATATATATATATATATATATATATATATATATATATATATATATATATATATATATATATACATACATATACAAATACATAATAGATACACACGCATATACATATAGTAATATTGTCATTATTAATATTATTATTATTATTAAAAAGCTAAACACTATATTTCAAACACAAATTCACTATATTTCACTATCAATCACTACTAATTTTATTTTAATATTAATATTATTATCATTATTATTATTATTTGTGTATTATTATTGTGTGTGTGTGTGTGTGTGTGTGTGTGTGTGTGTGGCGTGTGTGTGTGTGTGTGTGTGTGTTGTTATTGTTATTGTTATTATTATTTATTATTATTATTATTATTGTGTGTGTGTGTGTGTGTGTGTGTGTGTGTGTTTATTATTATTATTATTATTATTATTATTATTATTATTATATTTCACACAAAAAAAAAACACTATATTTCACTATTAATAATTGTCACCATTCACTATACTTTTTATCATTATCATTGTCTTCAATATTATCACTATCACTATTATCACTACTCTATATATATATATATATATATATATATATATATATATATATATATATATATATATATATATATATATATACATATATATATATATATATATATATATATATATATATATATATATATATATATATATATTTATATATATATATATATATATATATATATATATATATATATATATATATATATATATATATATATAAATATCTACAACAACTAACTATATATATATATATATATATATTTATATATATATATATATATATATATATATATATATATATATATATATATATATATATATATATATATATAAATATATGTATATATATATATATATATATATATATATATATATATATATATATATATATATATATATATATATATATATATATATTCTATATATATATATATATATATATATACTCATATATCTATATATATATATATATATATATATATATATATATATATATATTTATATATATATATTTATATATATATATATATATATATATATATATATATATATATATATATATATATATATATATATATATATATATATATATATATATATATATATATATATATATAAATATATATATATATATATATATATATATATATATATATATATATATATATATATATATATAACTATATATATATATATATATATATATATATATATATATATATATATATATATATATATATATATATATACCTATATATATATATATATATATATATATATATATATGTGTTCACAGAAATGTATATATATATATATATATATATATATATATATATATATATATATATATATATATATATATATATATATATATATGAGGACAGGATACTTACGGCCCAGTAGGTGGCTCGAGCCGACGGGAAGGAGGGTTGACGTAGTCCTGCGACACCCAAATACCAAAGAGCGGGCCGGAGTCTCCCCGTAGTTCCCAGGTAGGCCGAGAAGACCTCGAATCTTGCCATCTTTGCCGGTCTACCCTTGGGATATCCTTTAGCTAAAAAAAAGACCTTGTCCCTATTACTGGGGAAAATATTTCATACACAAAAGAAAACACCTGGGCTACTAAAGTATAAAATAAAAAACGCTGTGGGACTCCTTAGGTCTATGATCGATGGATACTTGTGTGAATTCACTTGGAGGCAAAAACATCGTGAGGAAGATATTTTTAATACCATTTTGACAGACATTGCTGATTTGTCTCTTATGTAATATATATATATATATATATATTTATATATATATATATATATATATATATATATATATATATATATATATATACTATATATTATATATATATATATTTATGGGTTCAGAAGTCCAACTCCACGTCCTCGTCGTGCACCCTGGGCAACGAATTAGGTCTGTAGAACCTGTTCGGCCAACGGAGAAATGGCTAGGGCAGGATAGGCCTAGCAAGCCACTGCCTGAAAGAAATTGCTTGCAATACCCTTGAAATAGCCTCGGAACCACGCAGAACTCATGGATATAGACTTAGGAAACGGAAAAGGACTACGAATTTGGATTGTACTTTTAAAACGATAAAATTGGCTACAATAAATGTGGGTACGTATAGAGGAAAAGAGGAGGAGATCGTGGAGATGATGAAGGCCAGACTGATAGATGTGGTGGGGATGTCGGAGATGAGAGTGGAGGGTGAAGAAAGTGGCAGAGATTTGGGCGGAGGATATGTGTTAGCTTACAGAGGAATCGATGTAGGAATAAAGAAACATGGTGTAGGTTTCATTTTCGGACCAAAGATTGCACCTTTCATACAGGAAGTGAGAGGGGTGAACGAGAGATTGATTGTGAGTACCTTTAAGATCAAGAGGAAAAAATACCGATTATATCAGGTATATGCTCCACAACAGGGGCATCCAGAGGAGGAGAAGGAGAGGTTCATGGATTTGTTGGAGGAGTGTGTGGAAGGTGGAAGCGAGGACATGCTGCATCTACTGATGGGTGATTTTAATGCCAGAGTGGGAAAGAGAAGAAATGAGGTGGAGAGGATATTGGGTCCACATGGAGAAAACGAGAGAAACCCAGAGGGAGAGAGGCTCATAGATATATGCATGAGAAGGAATTTAAAAATTATGAATGGATTTTTCAAACACAGGGAATCTCATAAGATCACGAGATATAGATGGAATCAAAACACCGAAAGTTTTGACCAAAAATCCATTATAGATTATTTCATAGTATCGGATTACAGAACAGTGGAGGATGTTAAAGTGCTTCCTGGAGTCAGTTTTGACTCAGATCATAGATTGGTGGTTGCCAGACTGAGGGTACAGGAAACAAAGTGGCAGGTTGGAGAAAAAAGGAAAGTGATTAAAGTTGAAGCCCTGAAAGAGGAAGGGAAGAGAGAAGAGTATGTGGAGAAAATAAAGGAAAAGTTGACGAATGTGGAGGAAACAAACATGAATTTGCAGGAAATTATTAGTAAAACCGCGGAAGAAACGCTGGGTGTCAAGTGGTATGGAGGAACGAGGAAGAAACACACTATGTGGTGGAATGAAGATGTGAAGAGAGCAGTGGGCGAAAAGAACAAGAAAATGAGAAGGTGGTTGAGGGGAAGAACAGAACAGAGAAGAGCTGAATATGTGATAGCAAGAAACAGAGCAGAGATAGTGAAGAGGGAGGCAAAAAGGCTTGTGGCGGAAAGGATGGCAGAAGAATTGGGAGAGGATGCAGAGGGAGGAAAGAAGAAGATTTTCAAGCTGGCAAAAACATATAAAAAATCAAACAAAAAGCTTTATAGTATCAAAAATAAAGAAGGGGAGGTACTTACATCACAGGAAGAGGTAAATGAGAGGTGGACTGAATATTTTGGAGAACTCCTAAATGTAGAAGAGAGGAGGAATGTGGAAGAGGAGCAATATATGGGAGAGGAGATGGAAGGGGTGAATCCGATAACGATGGGAGAATATGAGGAAGCTTTGTCAAAAATGAAGAAAGGAAAAGCGCCGGGCGAAGATGGAATTGCAATAGAGTTGATAAAGGAAGGAGGAGAAGAATTGAAAAAGAAAATAGTGGAACTTTTTAATAAATGCTGGATGGAGGGTGTAGTTCCCGGTAGATGGGGAAGAATAGTTGTTTTGCCCATTTATAAAGGAAAAGGTGATACTGGAGATTGTGGAAACTATAGAGGAATAGCTTTATTGGACCATATAGCGAAAGTGTACGAAAGGATTTTAGAAAGAAGATTAAGAGGAGTGATAGAGATACAGTTGGGAGAGGAACAATATGGGTACAGGAAGGGCAGGAGTACTTCGGATCTGTTGTTTGCTTTAAGAATAGTGTTGGAGAAGAGCTGGGAATTTAATAAAACAGCATATATAGCCTTCCTGGACCTAAGAAAGGCATTTGACTCGGTACCCAGAGCCAGACTTTGGAGGATGTTGGGGATGTATACGGAGTGGAAGAAAGACTGAGGAGAGCAATAAAAAGCTTGTATAGCGTTTGTGAGTGTAATGTGAGAACAGGATGTAAAAATGAGAAATGGTTTGAGGTGGGGACGGGAGTCAGACAGGGTAGTGTCCTGTCTCCCTTACTCTTTATAGCTTACTTAGATGTAGTAATCAGAAAGGTTAAAGAGGAATTTCCGAATCTGGATGGTGATATAATGGTGTATGCGGATGATTTGGCATGTTGGAGTTGGGAGGAGGGAGTATTGAGGACTTATGGAAAGTTTTGACAGAAATTTGAAATTGGTTTAGAGATGAATACAGAAAAGACAGTGATAATGAGAGTGGGTAGAGAGGATGAGGGAGAAGTGGAGATCGTCATTGATGATGAAAGATTGAGAAATGTGGATCAGTTTGTTTACCTGGGTGGCGTATTTACAAGCAAGGGAGGATGTGTACGGGAAGTGGAGGCAAGAATGGAAAAATACGGAAGAATAATGAGAGCGTTATATCCAATTATGAAGGATCGGGTGATGGATATAAAAGTGAAGAAGATTATATTTGATAGCATACTGGTACCCACATTGACATATGGAGCAGAAACATGGAGCATTACAACAAGAGAGGAAAAAAGGATCGAAGCTGCTGAAATGAAGGTGTTGAGGACGATAGTGGGAAAGACGAGGAGAGATAGAGTGAGAAACGAATGGGTTAGGGAGAGAGTTGGTGTGGTGCCTGTGTTGAACAGGATAGATTCGGCGAGACTGAGATGGTGGGGGCATATAGTAAGGATGCCGGGAGAACGAGTCGCGATTAGAAGGTGGTGGTGGAGAGTGGAGGGAGTAAGGCCGAGAGGAAGACCGAGGGGAAGATGGAAAGATTGTGTGGAGAGAGCCCTGAGAAGACATGGACTGCCCGAGATGCGCCAGCTGATGGAGGATGGTATACTTCTGGAAAGGACTGCGTGGAAATCGATGTTGTCTCCGCTGACAGGCCGTAGGCCTCCCTGAGGGAAGACGTAAGACGTAA